>VXAV01010407.1:52413-69325 GCA_013399715.1 Alectura lathami
GGGGGGAGGAGGAGGAGGGAGGGGAGGAAGCACGAGGTGTCGAGATGCCACTTGTCTGCCAGCATTGTTTGATTGCAGCTCTTTGGTGCCTGAGTGCACACTGATCAATCCCCTCCTCCATTTGAGGAGGGCCAAGCCGTCAGCTTTTTTGATTGATAATATCGATCTTTAAGGCCCCTTCCAGGCCATGCCATTCCAGGATTCCACAGCCAGGTTCTTGGTGCAAGCTTGGCCATGCAGGATGATTTTCAGGACACAAACGGTTTTGGGGCAGAGCCTGCAGGAACCCCAGGGATCCGTGGGGTGATTTCCCTTGTGCCTCCCTTGGAAACACACTGGTGTGATGCTCGTGCAGAGGACTGAGTTCCTCTCAGCATGGGAGCTGGTGGTAGATGAAGTTGAGAAACGCAGCTCTCTTATTTTATTTCTTTTTTCCTTTTTTTTTTTTTTTTTTTTTTTTTTTTCCTTTTTTTTTTTTTTTTTTTTTAACTTTTTTCCCCCATTTCTCCTTACCTTGTGCTTCCTCCAAGCTGTCGTTGGCAGCTGCCTCCTCCCCAAAGGCAGCAGCACCTGTCTCCAGGATTATTTTTACAATCTCTTTGGCACCGGCGTCTCCTCCTGCACAAAAGCCTTTCCTATAAATAACTCCCGGCTGCGCTCACTCCCCCTCCCCTCCTTGCTCCATCTTCCCTTCATCTGTCCCTGGGCTGCTGAGATGAGTTGCTCTAAAAGCCCATCTTCATCTGATCTCTTATCCTTATGGCACTTGGGATGGGCTGTGGCCAAAGCTTTTGTGGGTACCCTATAATAGGATCACATGTGGAATAACAAGATTTTTCCCCAAAAAAACCCGTTTTCCCAAAGGAAGGTGCATGTGTGAATGCTTTCCAGCCCCTTCTGTGCCTTTTAGAGCCTGGCTCAAGCACGTGAGAGCGAGGAGAAGCTGCATCACTGCCTGCGCGTGCATTGTGATTCCCCTCACCCTGTGGCAATATTCTGTATTTCCATGAATAATTGCTGAAAAACAAAACTTCAAGAAGTAAAAATTGCCCTGCTGGGAGCATGCATCAGGAAAAGCAAAGCGAGCTTGGGCTGGGCAAGCACGAAGGACAAATCTGGGTTAGGCTGTGGAAAGGTTGCAGTGGGTCAGCACATCTCCAGCCCAAAAATCAAGGGTGGGGAAAAAAACACAAAAGGCAAATGGCCTGGGGAGGGATGTGAGCTCCTGTGCACCTTGCAGACGTGGCTTTCCTTTCAGATTTTTGGTGAGATTTGCTGGGAATGTTGGGGGGGAGTTGGTAATGAGATGCTGCTCACGCGCCCTAATGAAGTGCCGAAAGCCTCGGTGCCAGGCTCGCGGCAAATTAGATGTGGGTTATTGGAGCAGTGAGAATTGAATGCCCCGAGATGGTATCGGAGAGGGGAGAAGGCATTTCCTCACCTCGCAGCACCCAGCAGCATGCGTTTAATTACCCCAAATCCAGGCTGGAGGCATACTGCACAATCAAATCCTCCTGCACACCCCAAAAGCACAACTTTGGGGATGCAGGATGCTTAAACGTGCGCGTTTCCAACTTCACTACGTTTGCACCTAACTCAACCCCTTTTTGCCAAGCTCGCACCAAGGTTCTTGCAGCAAGCAGGATCCAACCAGGATTGTCCTCTTCTCCTTGCAGCCCCTAAAGCACGCATGAGCTCTGTCCCCGCAGCGCACGTCTGGGCTGCCTGCGTCCCCCTGCTCCCCAGCGGGTGCTTGGGGCTCATTTGGAAGCCAGCCCCGTCGGCAGAGAACAAGCAGATTTAATTAAACATAACCTTCCCTTCAGCAAGAAAATAAACCGTGTTCTCCTTACAGAACAATTAGTATTTACAGCCCCCCCCTTGCTGTGCTCCCCTCCTCTTTTAATACTCCTCTTTATTATCCCCGGCTGGGAAGAGTTGCAGTTTGATTTCCATAAATTAGCACGAGGAATTGGAGGGTGGGGGGAGAAAAGGAGCAAAAAATACAAATGAAAGGAAAAAGATGGGAGGAATGGAAAGAGGAAGGAAACTTTGGGGGCTAGCGATGCTGTGGCATTATTATTAGTACATAGGGTGGTGATTTTGGGGGATACAAAATCCAGTCTGTG
Organism: Alectura lathami; assembly: GCA_013399715.1. Lineage (NCBI taxonomy): Eukaryota > Metazoa > Chordata > Aves > Galliformes > Megapodiidae > Alectura > Alectura lathami. The sequence continues at coordinate 54,543 of VXAV01010407.1, forward strand.
CAGCAGCCACTAATTCCTGCTTTTTTTTTTTTTTTTATGGGGTGTCCCTGCTCCTGGGACACATTAGTGTTTTGGTGTGAGAAAAACCCCTCCACTAATGCTGCCTTCAAGGTGGAGCTTTGGGGATGGGATGAGCCCCAGCTGGCTGCTTTTGGGGGTGCTTTGTGTCCAGGTTGCTCATATTGGGTGGGCGGAGGGGGATCGAGGACCGCAGTGGCCCTGTCTGCCAGGTGTGCATCAGGGTGGTGCGAGACCCACGAGCCCAGATCATCTGTCTGGGATGCGTGTGGAGTAAAACCGACTTCATGTCCTCATTTGGACATGTGAAAGCAGGTGGGGAAGGCTCCCAAAGCTCCTCTGCCCTGACCGTAAAGAAAGAAAAAAAAAAAAAAAAAAAAAAAACTTATAAACCTCCAAAACTNTTAATATCATCGCAAAGTTGACCTGCTTTGCTGGAAGATCTCGCAGCTAATTGCTGCCAGCGGAGGAGTTTCGGGATCTGGGAAGTTTGTGCTTCCTTCTGGGTTTCCAAAGCAGCCACGCTGCCATCGCAGGGTGGGCTGGATCGTGCCCGTGGGTTCCCCGAGCTGCTTGGTCCCCAGTCTGGGGCTCTGGGCTGGAGCTGGTGCAGCAGTGCCGTGCTCTGAAGGATGCTGTCGCCTCGTGACGTCCCTGTGCAAAATGTTTGCAGTCAGAAAGCTTCGGTGATTTCTGCTTTTATGGGTCCTTGCAGGTATCTGTGCTGAATCAGGCACTGTGCGTTGCTGCTTTTGGGGGTTGTCTTCCTCCTGACAGTGGTTTCTAGGGGTCAGGAGCCTGGGGCTGGGGGCAGTGGGGTGCTGCTTGTCCCTGTGCCTCGGCTGCCTGTAGCCAAAGCGTCTTTGCACATTGAAAACGCAAAGGGATGATGGACCACAGGGCACCTCTGCGTGAGGATCCCATATAACCCTTCTGAGCTGTCCACATGCCAGCTGGAGGCTGGACCCTCCCCGACGAGATGCTGATGTGTTCATTGTTCACTTTTATTTAAAAAAAAAAAAAAAATACACCCAACGAGTGAAAAACACTACTTGCAATGGATCTGTTTACTCATCCCCAGCTGTCAATCAGCTGTCCTGACTGCGGGTGTGATTGACAGGTGTGGGGAGGTGACGTCGCGGCTGCTCACAACATTTGGGAACATTTGGGAACGACGAGTGCCTCGAGGTGATTGATGCTGGGGAAGACGGTGGCTGCGGTGAAAGCTCCACTCCCCGCAGAATTTCCAGCCGCCCCTCGCTTGTTGTGGTTGCAATGCGCGCGTTTTTGTGCGTTTTGCAGCCAGGAGGTGTGCAGAACAGCTGAAACATGTCACAGGATTTTGGCAGCTATTACAGGAACACCAGGATTCGATTTGCTACAAAGCGAGACCAAGAAATTCCCAAATTCCCATAAAACCCATTTAATTGACACATCCGAATGAGTTTTTAGTTAAAATTGCATGTAAATGCCATTTTCTTGTTTTAAATGACCTCGCTGGCAGATAGCTAACCTGACTTTGGGCCCCTGTTGCGGGTGTTTTTTTCCCGTGGATATTTCCACGCAGCAATGACCGATGCCAGCTTCCCCTGCATGCCCCTGCTGTGGAGGGCTGCCCTTTGTGGACAAGCAGTGCAGCCACAGAAGCACCCTTTGGGGTGGATCTGCTGGTATTCCTCTGCCTCTAAACCATCCTGGGGAGGCGCTGGAACATTTATCCAGCTTTTTTTTTTTTTTTTTTTTTCCCCTCCCTATCCCCAGAGGATTTTTCAATGATTTCAATGTAGGCCATGGAGTGCCTGCTTGGTTTTGTTGCATTACCCCAGGGAACCTGAGCTGGAAGCCCTCAAATATGTTTTTATCCTTTTTTTCTTTTTCTTGTTTTGTTTTTGTCCTCAAGGGGACACAACGCGGTGCAAGCCCCTCTGCTCGTGGATGGGTGGGTGCAGCCCTTCCCCTCCCCTAACCCTCACCTAAGGTAAAGGGGCTTGCATCCACAAACGGCTTTTAAGGTAACAGCAAACACCTGCAGCTCCACAAGTCTGTGTGCAGGGGGGTGTTGATAGCAACTTTCATTATTTTATGTTTAGCTGGGTCTGAGCCTGCTTTTCCCTACAGAAGCTCAGTCCTCAGGGGCAGCAGCACAGAGAAAGTGAGATTTTAGAGAGAGCCCCCCGGCCCTGCCCGTGGTCCCCAGGGAAGCACACTGCTCCAGCGCAGGGAAGAACACCCACGGGAGAAGAGGAGAAAAACATCAGAAAAAGTGGGGTGAGGAGATGGAAGGCTGGAAAATGCTTTTTTTCTTTTTTTTCCCCCCTTTTTTTTTTAACGTTGCTGCTCTCAGCATCCCTGAAACTGCCCCACTTTCCCCCATTTTGCAGGACACCAGCTGGCTGCTCCCTTCCTCCTTTCAGCCCCCATCCATATTTCTATATATACACACCCACCTCTCTGCGTGTGCCTTCAATTTCCTCAACCCCATCTCATTTTTATTTTTATTTTTTTTTTGTAAAGCGAGTTGATTTTTTCGCTTGATAATCCTTTGAATGTGGCCTCTCTTCCCCACACAAATCCCCGCAGCTGTTAGGACTTCAAATCCTTCATCCATCAGGAGAGGCAAGGAATGAGGGGGGCACTGGAGTGGGGGGGATGACAGGGGCAGAGGCTGGAAAAAGGCACTGGGAAAGCGGTTGATGCGTAAAATGGGGAGAGTTTCCAGCACTTGTATCATTAATCTGTCTAAAGTGGCTTTGATCTCTCCTGCTTTAATTAACTTATAATTATAATGTGATTATAAATATATTTTTTGCACAATGTGGTGGTGCAGAGGGGGTGGAATCTGCCTGCTGCTGTCCCTGCGGTACTTGTGTGGTGACACAGGGACATTCCTCAATGGACACCAAGCATCCACTGGGGACTCCTGCCCCTAAGCATCTTCCAAAAGACCATTGATCAAGGGAAAAACGCTCGCAGCGAGTTGAGGTTTGGCGTCACCCGTCTCAGCAGCTGGCACCAGCACCCCTTGAGCGTTGTCAGCACCCAGGAGCCATTGAGTTTGTGATTTTTGGCAAGTTGCAGTTTTGCTGTGGCAATGGGACTTCTCACCTGGCCACATTGCTGAAATGGAGGGGGTGGGATTTGGGATGAAGTGAAATGAGCTGCCTGAGCATCCCCAAAAAGCCTGCACCAAGAGTGGCCCTTTACAGGGGGGACCCCCAGGAGGATGGGGACCAGCTTGTGTGCATCAGCAGAGGTTTTAAATCTTATTTTGGGGTCTGTTTACAGGTTTCTGCTTTCAGCTCTCTGTGTCCTCTGATTGCTTGAGGAACCCAAGGGCAGGCGTGTGGCTTTGGCCAGGTGGGACCCCCCTCTGCAGTGCAAATTGGTTCCTGTTAGGAATGAACGGAGGCAACAGGGCTCTGGGGTTGAGGATGAAAACAACAACTTAAAAGCCTGCTTTTTGCCGCTTTTTGAAGATGTCAGTGCATTAGCTGTGGGAAGGGAGAGGTGTGACAGCGGTGGCTGGTGGGATTTCATCGTCGTGTCGGATGATACCCCGTCTGATACGTGTTCCCCCCAAATGGCTGTCAAGGGGCTGCTTTACATCAGTGTGCAGTCCTTAAGGGAAAAGGAGCACTCAGGGTGTTGTTTTTCGTTTCATTTTGCTCACGTTTTCCCATTTGCTGTTATTTTATTTTCCCCCCACTTTTTGGAAAGCCATCCTCTCAGGGGCTGTTTTTTGGTGCTATGGGGAATGCAGAAAATACAGCGAATTTGCACCTTGGCTTTTCCAGTGGAGGTGAAGAGCTGCTCTGCCTCAAGTTTCCCCCGTTGATTTTCCTTGTCACACCAAACTGATGGATGTTAGAGCAGGGACAAGAGGATGGGGGGATGCAGAGCCATGCCACGTTCCTACAAACATGGGGGCATTTCGGCAGCACCTGCTAAATGCAGAGCCCAGATTGGATTGGGTTTTGCCTGTCTCCTGCAAGATCCATGTGCATTTCCCCAGCCTCTACCACCCCTTCATACTGCTTTCTGCTCCTTCTCCCATCACAGCCGACGCGTGAGTGCATTCTGCATCCAAATCACAAATCAGTGAGCAGGCATCGATCTGCTCTGTGCGCCTGGAGCATCTCCCGCTGCCTGCAGCGGCCGTGCAGGAGGCAAAGGTAGGCAGGAGTATTAGGGGGCTTAGCAGCCCTCCAGGGGGCTGCAGCACGCCCTCTGTGCTGGGAAAGCAAAATGCATCCCCCCAAAAACCTCTTGGCATAACCCTGGGCTCAAGGCAGGGCCATTTCCTCAGCATCTTTTGCTGCTTGGAAGCTCTTGAAGCCAAGAAGCTGCTTGTTCAGAGCCTAACCCCCAGCTGAAGCCTCCTGGAGTGCCGGTAACACCATGCAGCCCCCATCTTTGTGCACTGCGGACAAAATAATTGCAACTCCTGGGTGTCTCCAGCTCTCCTCCTTCCTGTGGGCCCATTGGATGCGCTGGAAGCTGGCAGCAACAGCGGGAGAGTGGGTGAGGTGGAAGTGGTGCACGCTTGCCTGCACGGCTCAGGGAGTCAATTAAAACAAAATGCCCATTGATTTTGTGCAATCAGCACTTCAGGAGGACTCTTCTGTTCGCTCGCCTGAGGTGCTCAGTGCTGTCAGAAACCTGGTGCTGGGGGGTGCAGCACCAAGCTCTGTGTGTCCCGGCGCTTTGCGTGGGGTGTTTGAGCTGGGCAGCGTGGCCAAGAGGCACCTTGGTGACATCTTGCTGGGAGGTGCTCCTGGAGAAGGTTGCAAGGAGGATCTCATTCGCACCTGCCAGGCTGGGAAACAGGCACCAGCCAGCAGGAGAAACACCATCTCTCACCCTGAGCTGGTGTTTATTGGCGGCAGACAGCACCGGGATCGCTGGCAGGTGGCATGGGTGAGACCGACAGCCAAGGGGCAGAGCTGGTCCCTGTCCTTGCACCCAGCTCTGCTTCGTGCTGGCACCGCACAAAGGTCCCACTTACAAAAACAAACAAACAAAAAAAAAATCTAGTGCACGTGGGTGCGTTGGTACGTTGGGGTTATAGTGTGCAAAGTCAAGGAGCTGGCTCCTAAAGGTGCTCTGGGTCCCCATGTGGTTTGTGCCAAATCTGGCACTGCAGGCAGGATTGTGAGGGGCTGTGTGAAGGGGAGCAGGGCAGGGGTTTGGTACACCCAGAGGGATCCTTCCAAGCTGCCTGGAGACACCTCGATTGAATTAGAACCTATAAAAACCCAAAAACGCTGCTGCTTTGGCCAGGATCCCATTGGGAAGAAAGGTCCAGAGAGCAGAAATACTGTTTCATCTTCTTTCAAAAACGAAGCACTCTATTTCTCCAGCTTTGAAACATTTGGTTTTCAATTTGGGTTGGAAACGCATAAAAAGACATTTTCAGAAGAGCCTGAACTGAAGCTTTTCATACAACCCAGGCACCTGATTTTTGGTGGGATTTTTCTCTGTGGGGAAGGTGGAGATGGGGAAATGCAGGTTTTATTTGAAGACATCAGTGAAATGTGATTTCTGCCCTCACCAGACAGAGTTTTCTGAACTCGGCAGTTATCTGCTTGGTATAGGTACTGCTCATGGGGGGAAAAACCTGAATTTCTTTGTGCTGCCTACTGGCGCAGGAGATTACTGCCCTAATTCATAGCTGAGCAGCTCACCCTGCAACCTGTTAAAATCCTTGTTAGAAAAGAGAAAAAGAAAATCAGTTCCTCAGTTCCAGGCTCTTTCTTCCTAATATTTCTTCTGCATGAGGTAAATTTGCATATTTTTAGTTCCCAAGCGCAGATGACAAATACTGAGCTGGTGACATTCCACCAGCAGCTGTAAATTCGTTCTGCTCCTTGGCCATCGATAGGACCTGGGTGGATTTCCAGCAGCAGGAGCACTCGCCCGCAGCAGACCAAAATCGAGCGAATTTGCAGTATTTTCCGTTGAGCACTTTGAGATGTTCAGGGTTGGGGGCAGAGGGGAAATGAGTGTTTTCTGGCATTGCCCAAAAACATGGGTTCTTGTGCAATTTGGTTCCAGTGTTGGCTGGGGTGGGGGGTACGCACCAATTAAAAACAAAAATAGGATGAGATGGGAATATTGGGCTGGGGAGATGGAAGCTCCCGAGCACAGCAGCAATCTTCATAAGCTGGATAGGAGACATCAGGGTGAGAGGAAAGGGTCTGGGGGACCGGGAGCAGTGCTCAGCCCCAAAAATGCATTTATAACTCATGGGGAATCAAGGTTATTAATGAAGAGGAGCCGGTGGGGGTGAAGAATGGAGTTTGTTGGGTGAACCGGCTCCTGCTGCTTATGGTAACAGCCCGAATCACTGAGCAGTCACAGATCTGCACGCGGGCACAGCAGTGTGGGATGCTCCCAATCAGCAGCCACAGGCTGGAGGAAAAGCTTATTTTTAGGAAATCCACCCAGAACTGCTGCAGAAAGCGGGCAATGTGATGACAGCTGAGGTTTAGCCCTCAGGGGAAAGGAAAAGGTTGCTGTTGAGCAATGCTTGTCCAGGAGACAGCGATCGGGAGCAAATTCCAGCGGGGAAAGCAGCAGGTGCAAGTGGGAACTCCTTTTTCCTTGGGAAATTGGGGTGGAGAGGGGACAGCAGCGGATGTGCCTGTCCCACTGCCTCCTCCCCAGCCAAGCCTGCTTCCCTGCACATGCCCAGCTCTCCTCTCCTCCTTATTCATCATTATTAAATCCTGAAATTGGCCGAAGACAGGGAAAAAGGTGCCAATTAGCAGCGTTATTTCAGCTATCCGTCTTCCTTTCAGGAGCAGGGCTCACGGCAAATGAAGAAAGACTTAAGTGCAACAGAATAGCTTACAAAATGTTTAAATAAGATTTCCATCAGTCTTCCCTTTCTTGTCGGGCTTTTTGGCGTGGTGGGAAGGGGATGATTTACAGCCAAGGGTGCTCTGCTTTGCCTAAAGGCCGGGAGGAAGAGGAGGAGCGGTGGNNATGAAGGCTGAAGGTGAGTGGAGGGGGTGGGATGTGAGCCAGCATCATGCCCCCCTCAAACCTCCCTCTGCAAGAGCAAATCCGTGCTGAAATCTGAGCTTGGCGGTGATGTTTTGGTGTTGAGGGTGACGGGGTGGGGATGAAGCAGGGGATGAGGCTGGAAATTGAGTGGTTTTGCTTTGCTATTTTCAAATTAGGAGGAAAAAAAACCAAACATTCTAGGTTTGAAAACTTTGGTTCACTTTCCATTTTAACACAATGGGGGAAGGAAAGCATGAGGTGGTTAAAGCAGAGTGAAATACAGTCACTGAACTGATAGTTTTTTTCACAAAGCTTTCAGTATTCAGAGTTTCTTGGGGTTCTGATATAAATATTTCCCCCCTGACTGGGGGCAGACCCATTTTTCAGTCTCCTGCCACTCTTCTTTGCAGCCCTGTCCTCCCAGGCGAGTGGTTATGCAGACACCTGTGAGGTCTCGGTAATGTGGGAGCAAAGCTTTTGTCTTCGGGGCCCATCTGGATCCATTGGTCTTGCCCCAGCTTGAATAAATCGTGGCTCCCTTGGCATCTCTGCTCTTCTCAGGCACTGGGGTTTTGCTGAAAAACGTAACGCTTAAAGGCTGAAGGATTTCTGCTGCCTCGAAGCAGTGGAGGGAGCGAGCAGAGCAAATCCTCCGGCGGCCGATTGCGGAGCCGAGATCATCAGTAATGGGAGAGGAAGGAGCTGGAATAAATCTCGTTGGGAAATTAATGCAGCTTAGGAAGAGACAGGAAGGGTCGGGGGGGAGAAAAAGTCCATTTGCTTCTTTCAGTCTCGCTGCGAAGCTCCCTGAGTGAATGAATCCGAAATAAATCTGGAGAGCTCGGGACGCGCGGTTCTGCTGTCCCAGATGAAGCCAGAGCTGCAGAGCAATATCCGCGTGTGTCCCTGCAGACCTGCAGCCCTGATGTATGCAAAATTGGCTTCTGGAGCTCCCCCTGCGCGTCATCCCATCGCACTTCCCTCTCCCTGAGGCCAAATCCCTCTTTCTTCCCCAATTTCAGCTGCAGGTGCAGGGAGTGGCTTTGCACGTCACCAGCTTGCAGGTTGCTTCCCCCCTCCACTCTTTCCCTTATTTATTGGCAGCCCTCGCGGGCTGAACACCCTGACGTCGGGGGGTCGCGTGATGGTTTTTGTGCCGAAGCCCCAGCGTGGGAGCAGCCTCACCCACCAGCAAAACACAGCCACTGTGGGGGGTGGATCCTTGGGGGGGATTTCTGCCAAAGTAACGGGGCAGCTCGTGCTGTCTCCAGTGTGGGATGTCCGTGATGCTTTTGACCCCATGGTGTTGGGGAAAGGGGCAAGGTTAGTGGTGCTGATGTGGAGAGGCAGGAGGGGAAAAAGTTTTTTAGGAAATGTGTGGATTTCTTTTGTTTTTGCTTTTTGTTAAAGCAACTCATTTGCACCTGCGCAGTGACACGTCTCACGTTTGTGTGATTTTGAGGCTGTCGAAGACAGGGTCTTCTCTCTCCTTCAATTAACCTGAGCCAAACTGAGAGCAAGCGTTGCAAGGGAGAGGCGGCGCTGGCTCAGCATCCTTACAAGCTTTGTGTTTCAAGGAGCGACCCCAATACCTGTTAGGACTTTCAGGGCACTGAGCCCTTGCTGGTGACACTGATCCGCCACGGGGCAGGGACACAGACGTGGAGCGCTGAGCTCCCATTGCAGGGATGGAGCTTCCCAAGCTTGGAAAAATCCCATTAACCCCTCCCTTGGGGAGGCTGAATTTGTTATTGGGATCGATGGGCCCCGGTCCTAAATGGAGCATTAATGCATTAGCAGCACTTCTGCGGGAAGGCAGCGGAGCGGCGGCTGCCCTAATGCGATTTCCCAAGGCTGTGGCAAGCGGCCAGCGGGCAGCGGCGCGGCCGTCTGTCCTTCCCACCCTGTTCCCCGCCCTTCAGGCAGCCCGAACTCCCTCCAGCCCCATGCTCTCATGCCCTTCAGGACCCGTTTCTCAGCTTTCGGAGGCGGCCCATGCCCACGTGGGTTTTTTCCTTCCCCTCTGTGTTGGGTTGCATTGAGAAAAAGCTTTTGCCTACGATATTTTTCTCCTTGTAAATCAGACTGTTGCATCCTTGCCGAGCTCATCAGACAATTACTGCATGATGGATTTTAAAAAATACTCGAAATCAGAAACAATATCTAGCCGGGGAGCTAATTTGGCAAATGTTTGACTTGGGCACCGTAATTCTCCCTTTTCCTTCTCGATGGCAGACCGGGCGCTGGCTAAAAGGGCTTTGAGCAATTTCTTATTAATCAATCTCTCTTTAAGAGGAGCTCAAAGGACGTTCAAGGCCAAGGATGGAAAGGAAGGCACGAGGCCAACTTAATCCCTGGTGCCAACAAAGGCAGGCAGCAGGCACGAAACAAGCAGGAGGGAGGTGATGGGTTCCCTGAGTCCTTCAGGCATGCAGCTTGCACCGAGATGTTTCCAGAGCCAGCAGAGGCTCAGTGGAAATGCCATGTGGAGGGATAACAGCCACTGGACTGATGCAAGGGTGATATCTCCCGTCAGCTCGTGCAAACAGCACCCAAATCGGAGCTGCTCTGAACTGCAGGAGGGGGGCGATGGCTTTGCTTCAGCAGGGAGGCACCGGCCCTCCTCAGCGGGGTGTTTCTCCTTGTCTGCTATACTTTATGGTGGTGCTTTCTGGAGGTGGAAATGTGGCCTGTGGCTGAGCCCGTCCACCAGCTGTCAGCAGATGTGGCTGCTCTGTCTCTCGTTCACGCAAGGCCACAGCCTTCAGCTCCAGCCCAAGTTGCCATCAGACACTCCAATCTTGTGCTAGGTCGATCCGTGCAAGCCCTGTGGGAGCACAAAGCAGCTCTATGGCTGCTCCCTTCCCCAGTCCCCCACTGCTATTCCACTTCCCAAGCACTGAAATCAATTACAGAGCTTAATTAAAAAATCGCGTTGAGTGGGTGCAGCTTAGCTAGGCGGATCTCTTGCTTGAGCCTGTGCTGTATTTCTGTGGCCACCTTGCTGCAGCTCCTCATGGCTTTTCAGGTGCGTCCCGTGCTCGCAGGTGTGCCATGTGCATGCAGAGCTCACGGGGCAAGGTGCTGCAGAGTCCTTGGTACGAGGTGACAGCTCACCTAACGTCAGGAGAAATCATTTGGATCCCTTTTCTGAGAGCATGATTTTCTCCACGCTGGGGCATCCTCCAGCCCTTCCATGCCCCACTCATCCACGGCCAAACCCTGGTGCCAGGCCAGCACCAGCCATGAAGGCATCTTCTCCTTGTCCCAGACTATTTTTAAATCTGAACGCTGTTGTGCTGGGCCCTGGAGAGAGCAGGACAGAAGGCAGAAGCTGGAAGTTTCTGCTGGATGCTTGATTTTTTTTTTTTTTTTTTTTTTGCTGGCGGATCCTCTTGGCAGCGTGGTCGCCCAGCCCTGCCCTCTCCCCAGGGAGGAGGGGAGCAGCTCTGCAACAAGGGAAACAGTCTGCTTTTGTGCCCAGCCCTTTCTTTGACTTGGCTGCCAGAGGATTTACCAATTAAACGGTTGTTTTGGGCTCTAAAACCACTAATCAGATCCGCCAAAATCCTTAATGAGAGCTTTTCACTTCCCTTCCTCTTTGTTTTTTGGTTTTTTTTTTTTTTTTTTTTTTTTTTTGTTTGTTTGAGTTTTTTTGGCTTTCAAACATCTGAAAANAAGAGGTTCATTAAAGATCCACAGTGGGTGGCAATGAGTTTCTCAAGCCACGCTCCTTGCCCCAGACTAATTGCTCTCGCCCTGCCTTTGCCATCACTTACTAACCTGGGAACGGGGCATGGGATGCTTTTCCCTGGGAATTGTTCTGCTCTTCTCTTCCTTTTCTCATTCCGCCACCATCCCCCTATTTGTTTTTCTCCACATTAGGCCTTTTCCCTCATTTTCTCTTTGTTTTTCCCACTGTACAGAGGCAAAGAGCCCTTGGACAAAGGGTGCTTGGAGCGTGTTGGGTTTGCCTCCATCCTTGACCTCCAGATTTCTCCTGCTCTCATTACAGTTTCTCTCGCTGTTTCCAGCCTTGGAAACAAACCCCTCCCCAAAGAGCAGAGCCCTTCAAGGGTAGCAGATGGCTGATGAGGAGGAAAGTCGTGGGCAGAAGGATGCAAATGATCTTGGATGTCTTTGCAATATTCATCTCATCAGTGCCATGCTGCTGGGAAAATGCATCATCCAGCTTGGCCTGTTGCAGGCTTTTCCCCCACAATCACACCAATTTGGGGTGGTTAGTGAGTCTTTCAGGCATTTTTAAAGCTTCCCATGTCTCAGCCACTACCACATCAGGTGCTAACAAAATACTGAAGCTCCACGAAATGTGTTTTCTAACATAACCGAGACGTTGCTGGAGATGCTGCTCCAAAGCTGAAATTGCGCTGTGTCCGTGGGCAGTTTTGCAATGATATCTCCTCCATCAGTTGGAAAAAACCTGCAAATTTCAGGATGTCAAAATCACTCCTGGAACTGAAATTCCATGTTTTGACCAGGTGTAATTACGGGGTGTCTCCATGCGCTGCTTGTGCGATCCGAACACGTAGGCGTTCACCAGATCTCAAGAAAATAACAGTTTCCAGAGGGTGTTTAGCTTTCAAAACTTGGGCGTATTGCAGTGAAAGCCTGCATCTTCCTAAAACAATCTCTTGCTTCTGGACCTGATGCTAACTCCTCAAAGTAGGAAAGGATGGCACAGCGCGGAGCTAATTTATTTTAATATTGAGGGGGAAAACCGTAATAACGTACGCAGAGATGACGGGGAGTTTCTCAAAGCTACTTATCAGCTGCAAAACTTGCCCAGACCTCTTCAAAACTGCAAAACTCTGCTCTCAGATGAGCATATTGCACATTTAATTCTCTCTGCACAGATCTCCTCTGCATTGCTAGGCAGCTTAAGATACTTTAATGTGTGCAGCAAAGCTTCGTGGTGACACATGTAATTAAGTCTTGCAGAACACCCTTCAACAGTGGAGATCAAAGCAATTTGAAAAATAAATGTGCGTCATTATCTCGACTTTACAGGGAAACTGAGGCTTAGAGAGGCGAAATCTCCCAGCAGACAAAGGCTGGAGGCAGGGAGGAAAAGCAGGATTCCCAAATCCCCGTTCTGCTGACGAGGCGAAGCTGCGGAGCGCTGAAATCTGCGGTGGATGTTCGGTAGCCTACAATGAAGGCTCCAAAGAGGGAATAACTCAACTTGAAAGAAGAAATGGATTGAGATGCAAACAGATTCTCCCCCAAAAATGATGGCTTGAAGGAAGGACAGCTTCATGGGATGATATTTTAAGGAGAAAAGTCGGTATTTTGCTGCGTTGATCCAAACACAATCTTCAGCTCTCGTGCTATGCAGTGGGGTGACCCAACCTGTTCCAACCCACGGGCTCTGTCTCAGCCCAAACTCCTTCTTGCTGCCATGCTATGGCACCTCTGTAGGCCATGTCCCCAGGATGATCTAGGATGCACCTCCATGCTGACACGCTCATGGCATGGCCACGTTGACTGATGCTGGCATGCTCATTGCACTTTTTGGCCAAGAGGGGGTGCAGCACTGCAGAGGTGTCCCTCAGCGCCCCATTTCTTGGCCCTGCATGGTGTTGATGGGCTGCAGCCAAAATTTCTTGCTCTTGCTCCTTGTTGAGAGGAGCTGGCTCCACCACTGCCAACCCGATGTTTTGTTTCCAAGAGCTCTCAAGATAGTTTCCAAGAGCTCTGTGCTTTCCTTGCCATAATTAAATTTTGCTTTGCAACCACAAAAAAAAAAAAAAAAAAAGCCTCCTGACAACCAGTGAAAAATAATTAGTGGCACATTGTGTCATTAAACACTAGACTTTAATTAAATTGCATAGAGATAACTGCCTCTAACGACTGGAAGTCTGGAGCCGTGAGACAGCTGAGCACTCAGCAGAATGGAGTAAAGCACCTCATAAAGCAGACAAAAGTCAGGTCCTTTCCTCTGGCAGATGAAGCACCTGCCTAAATAGGGCACCATACTGCATCTTCCACATGAAAATTGCTTATTATCCCTTTTCCTCCCCTGCTTTTTGTCTCTTTGGAGCTAAAGGACGTTTGTTAGGGATGACTTTCACCCTAGGAGGAGGTGCTGCTCTTCTCACGTTGGTGCCTCTGGCGTTTGGCGACTTTTTTTCCCCTTCCTGCCCTGGGAAAAGAGGTTTCCCCCTGGCTGTGGGGTGGCTGGACCCAGACCTACCATGAAGGCAGAGCTTGCTCATGGAATATGGCGGTGTCACGCGTGGCCTTGGTGGGCTGGCTTCTTGGAGCATCTAGGCCACCACGTCTTGTTGCTTGCCCACATCCTTAACGGCCTTGAGCTTCTTTCCGTAAGATTTCCAACCATCCTGACCCATTTTTGAGGTCATTTTGGGTCCCCTCATGTCCCCAGGCCCTTTTCTGGCTGTGCTACATGTCTCTGCTCGGGAGGTGTTGAGCTAAGCTGGCACCACTCCTCCTGCTCGCAAACTTCTCAGGGCATCCGTGCGTGGTTAGGGGGGAAAATTAGGCAGCTGGATCAACATGGGGTGGAGAAGGTGCTTGTGGGATTGTAACTGCTTTTTGAGCCAGAAAGCATTACATTTTCCTCAGATTTCTTCCTTGCCCTGAACGCAATTGAGATCCCCCCCCCCACTGCTGGCCCACCCTGATGTTTTGTGCTGACTTCTCCAAACGCAGGCACAAAGCACGAGCCTTCTTCTGCCGTGAAAATTTAATTACTGCTTTCTCGCATGTTGCTGCCAGACCTATAAAAGGAGGCTTATCAGCAGTGATAAGCCCCGCGTCCTCGGGATCCGCACCGTAACTCATCCATGGAGCAGAAATGCAAAGGGGCAGCTCTTTTTGTGGCTTTTTTCCAACCACCTTCTGCTGGCAGCGTTACAGTGAGGCGCTTTGACGGGATGCAAATGCCCAAGGTTTTCTTTTTCCTCCTTCTAAATAAAATATCATTAAAATTCTACTGCTTCTCCATGGATTTTTGCTCTGTCTTCCAGCTGGAGTGATGTATTTTCCCCTGCTTTAGTTGTGAATCCAAACTTCCACTGGGAAAAGGTTTATTTTCTAAGTGGTCCTGTTGGAGGTGCAGAGGAGCTGGAAGGATCCAGGCTGGACATTGCTGGTGGCTCTTCGTCATGTTGCAATGTCCCCAAAAGCTGCTCCTTGCCTTCACCAGCAAGCAGATGCCTAGCAAAATCTCCAGAGAGCAAAAGTTGAATAGAGAAAGCAATAGCGAACAGAGAGAGCTCAAAGAGAGCGTTTTCTGCAGATTCCTCAAAGTGTTTTGCTCCTCGTAAACGTGCAGTTATGGACTGGGGTTGTGTCACCAAAGCAAACAGCCGTGTGGCGGGCAGGGGTTGCGGATGTGCCTGGAATGTCTGACAGCAGGGCAGGGAGCGGGCTGTCAAACAGCTGAGGGAGGCAAGGGCTCCTCCGAAAGGCTCGGAAACTCGCCGAGAAACAGAAATCTCTCCTGGATATCGCACTGTGCTCCAGGCAAGGGGTCGCGTGGAGCAGCTCACGCTTCCTCCCCGTGTCCCCTTGCTGCTTCACAGCAGGTTTCGGTTTCACTTTGATTTATGATCGCTGTTTTTTCTCTGAAACATTGGGAACGTGGTGCTCCTGCTCCTAACTCCTGTTTCATTGGGGCCAGCAGCAGAGCATGAGCTTGGTGAAGCACAAAACTTGCTGTTTATTGTTTTTTCTGCACAACCCTCTTTTTTTTTTTTTTTTTTTTTTTTTTT
>VXAV01010407.1:69392-80596 GCA_013399715.1 Alectura lathami
AAAAAAAAAAAAAAAAAGTTATATACATATGTACGCTGCTTGTTCCTCTGTTTGAAGCGGGGTGTGCACATGTCGGGGTACAAGCTGGGCTCGACGGGACCTGGCTGCTCTCCTGCATTGGTTAAGGTTGGCTCTGTACAGTTTTCCTTGCATAATTTGGGTGTTGGCACGACGGCTTGAGCCGAAGCTGAGTTGTGCATCCCCTCAGCCAAACCCCTCCTGTCTTGTTGCTTCTCTCTTGTAAAATCTGGCTCTTTTTCAAGGTCGTTTTAAGGCTCCTCTGTGCAATGCTTGGCTGCACAACCTTTATCTCATGTGGTTTCTCCCAAATTGCTGCAAACGATGCACAAATGAGTTTCCATGTCTGTGGGAAGCATTGCTGCCTCTGTGCTCATGCTAGGTGACGTTTTGGGAGGGATTTGCTCCTGGAGGAGCAACTGGCATGAATGTGGCTGCTGGGGTGCTCTCGAGCTCTGGCTGGGACGGGCAGCGCTGGGCCATCTGGCAGGCTTTGCATGCAGGTAGCTGGCAAGGGCAGCACTCGGTGCCTTCAGAGAAAAGGGAATAAAAAGGCACTTGGATCAGGCTTGCAGAGTTTGTGCTGCATGCTGGAAAGTTCTTTTTACGTGGTGCCGGCGCAAGCGCTTTCTCACAACCCTTGCCCTGCAATCTACTGCCATGGGGGGCAAGAAGGGCAAATGCAGCTTTCAGCATTGCACGGGGATAAGCCCCAAAACTGGGGGGTCTGGCTTCAAATCTGAGCTGCCTGCCTGTTCCTGCCCTCCATCATCAGGGAAGACACTTCCCCTTGGTTTTGTGAGTTCTGGGTGAAAATAGAGGGAAAATAGCTTGTGTGTGAGCAGGGAGCGATAAGGCACTGCGCTCACTTGCTTGCCTGTATCTGTTAGCTCGGTGTTTTATTTATTTTGACTAACCCAGGGGGGAAAGGTGATTTGTTCCTTGGGGGAAGCATTTATAAACTCTTGCCTGCCTTGCTAAAACTCCTCTCCAAAGAGTGATTGCAAAGATTGGGCTTATTTATCCAAGAGGAGAGCCTGGTAGGAAGGGTATGATGAGCCCGTGAAATACAAGATAGGGGAAAGATGAGAAATCAGATGCCAGCAGCCCTGAAAGAGGAGAGGAGTCGGTGACTGAGGAACATTGCTAAAACCCATCGGGGGAAACGTGGATTGATAAAAGGAACATTTCACGCGACTGGTCCGTAATGAGACCACGTGCTGCCGCTTTTCAATTCCCTCTTCCAGCCCCCTCAAATCCAGGCCAGTGCGTGCTATGGTACAGCATCAATTACAAAACCAAAAAAAAAAAAAAAAAAAAGTCCATTCTTTGGCAAAGGAAAAAAAAAAAAAAAGGAGATGGAAGCCTGCTTTTAGTTGCTGCTCACCACGAGGCAGCGAACGCCTTTGATTTATGCCAGTTTCTGATCCTGAGCCGCACTGTAGCCTCGCGTATCAGATCTGGGAGCAGCTGGGGGGGGCTGCCCCCTGTTTTGCAATGAGAAAAGCATCCCCGTGGCTGCCAGAAGCGTTTCGTTATCCTGTTTCCATGCAAACTTCAGCTGCAGTTTATTCTGCTCTTCTCCAGGTGCTTGGCAGCGAACAGATGTAACACTTCAGCGCAGCTCACCGGCCCGAGGAGGCACGGGGAGCACTTCGCTTGTTTATTAAATATCTTTTCACAGGGGCCACAGGCAGCAGCGCTGTGTCTTGCTCGTGCTGCAGGCAGGTGAAGTTGTGGGGGAACGCACTTAAAAAAGCACGTGAGAGGCAAAACAGGGGTGCTCGAGCAGCCAGGGTTTTGCTTTTCCTCTCCCTCATGCTATGCTCCAAGCATCTGCAGTGGGCATCCCTCTTGGTAAAGGGATGTCAGTTTTTTTCCCAAATTTGCCCACAATTCCTGTATTCTGATGTAGCGGTGACAAACTGCAGTCCTCCTGGGCTTGGCTGAAAATCTTGGGTTTATTTTCATTTTTGCAAGCAACGGGCTGTCCCAGAAGGTGCTTGCAGGGTTGTTGGGCAGCTTGCTGTAAGCCATTTCCCCTGAGGAAACCCACCCTCTGTGACTGCTGCTTGTCCTCTTGTCCCAAACCTGAAATTCAGTTGATTGCCTCAAAAACACCACCCTGAGTTTTTTGTTTGTTTGTTTTAAATCAAAAACCGTCCCCTCTCTTTCCTTTGCCCATCTCTTTCCACTGGGAAAGCTCATGCTAAAGAGATGCTGCAAACCCTCTGTGTGGGCTCGTGTTGCTCGCCTGGATGTCAAACAGTTGACCTACATGTCTTCAGTCTGGGCTAAAAACAAGGCTTTTTGCTCTCCTGCTCGCAGGTGCACTCGCTAACCCAGCTGCTGGGAGCGCTTGCATAATTCAACTTTCTTCCAAAGCACGCCCAGCAGAAAGCAAATAAGTTGCTGCTGGGGTTAGGGGGGAGCAAACACACAAACAAGCAAATCCCATTTGCACCTTTGGGAAGGAGCCTCAGACGTGTGGAAATAAATGGAAAACGTGGTTGCAAACTTTGCCCAAGCCTGAACTTCGCCTGTTTGCATCAGCACGCGTTGCCTGTTATCTGTATTTCTTGCTGGGTGATGGACCGGGCTTGAAGTCAGCATCTAGAGCAGAAAACAAACGCTCTCCTCCAAGATGGATGTACGCTCCCCGCTCCATGAAACATATTATGTGCCCAAGGTGATACAGACATTGTAAGAGCTCCCCTGACAACACGTGAAAATTTATAGCTGCTTCAAAGCTGCTCTCCGTGTGCCGCAGATTTATGGGCTGGCAGGTGAAGCTGTGTGGAAGCAGTGGGCAGTGTGAAGGGGGCGAGGAGGAGGAGGAAGGTCTGGGTGCTGCTGGTGCTGCAGTGGTGGTGGCTTGGGGTAGGGGTGCACAGGAATTGCAGCACAGAGTTTTAAAATTGTGCTTTTTTTTTTTTTTTTTTTTTCCACTTGGTGAAGGCCAGAGGGAAATCCCTGCAGGCTGTGGGTGAAGCAAACTTTGTAAAAGGATATGTGGAGAGAATTGAGGTGGCACGGACGAGATGTGAAACGAGATGACAGAGCTGGGCTGGGGTGATATTGCTTTGCAGGAGTGCAAACATCAGGGCCAGCCACGGGCTGGCATCTCTGTTTAAACAGCCCGCGGCGGCTGTTTGCTCCAGTGATGAGCAGTGCCATGGGTTCTCCCCAAAAAGCTGCATGCCTCGGTGCCCCCGGGATTGCCCCAAATGAGCTCTGAGCGATGCAAACCCCTCTGCACCCTTTGGCAGGGATGCGTGTGCAAATCCACCTGGTAGCAACTGTGCAACGTGTGCTGTGCGCGGGCAAAGAGTGCAGCCTGTGCTGGGTAAGCCCTGGATCAGCCTCTCAAAATGCAAGTGAGCCTTGGGCAAAGCAGACAAGGGTCCTGGAAGCAAAAACACCCCATCGGCCTTTTTGCTTTGTGCAACGCAAGCGAGCAACAGCAATGAGCAGTGGTATATAAATAACAGAGATCTCATGCTGCAGACAGCAGAAGGGCTGGTTCTGCTGACCCCGGCATTGTTGCTACCTGAAGGGGAAGAGGCTGTATAAAATATTGAAAAAAAAGTAATAGAAAGGCAGACAGCATGACTAATGGCGTGGGGAGTGAGGCTGCTGCGAGCTCCCCACTTCGCCGCTCGCTCCAGTCTGCAAAGCCTCAAAGCTCGGAGGAACGCAGCAAGGGGGGAGGTGCTCCCAAAAAAAGTATCAGCAGCCCAAATCCCAGCGGTTTGCAGCCACCCTGGGAGCGGGTGGGAGCTGTGCTCAAGCTTTGAAAATGATTTTTTTTTTTTTTTTTTTTTCCTTCTCTGCTGCAGCGTAGATAAGGCCATCAAATCAGTTTGGGAAATGGAGTGTATCGAGGTGCAATATTGGGCGTCGAAACGGGGAGCCACGTGCTGGTTCAGCGCAGCCTGAAGCCCTCCAGGGAGTCCCAGAGCAAGCAGCTGTTGCTCTGTCCCACGTCTGTCTGTCCTGTGCTGTTGCTTGAGGCTGGAGACATGTTCCGTGTGTTGCCCTTTGGGTGCTGAGATGCCTTCAGGGCTTTCCTCCACTGCGTGGAGCAGCAGCTGGGGCTTTCCAGGCTTGCGGTCAGAGCTCTGCACTCAATGTTTCCTCCCTGCGCCTGTCCCTGACCGCGGGCGGAGGTGGGAGATGGATTTGTTTTTAAGAGTTTCAATAATTTGCAGAACAAGGCTTTGCAAATGCTGTCATTCAGGGTTGCTCCAGTGGCACGGACAAGACTTGTCCTCTCTCCTCGTGTGGGTCCTGCTAATTGCGGCAGATTCCGCGTACCCCAGTCCCTGTGCTTTCTGCAAAGCTGCCTGCACCGCAAACAGGGACAGTCCCCAGGGGCTCACAACTTGCCCCAAACCCCCTGCTAGGCTGCAGGTCACTCTGACCGCACGCCAGCTCCTTCCTTTACCTTCTCAATGACATGATAATGCATGTTAAAACCACAAATTTATTTATAGTCTCTATCCCCCCCCCCAGCTCCACAATTTCTCTCGCAGCTCATCCGCCGTAACAAATTTGGCTTCATAAAGCGGAGGCGCGGGTTGTTATTACCTTATGGAAATAAATGGGAGCAGCAGGTCTTTATTCCTGGGCCTGGCATTTGTCTCCTTGAATGCTTAACGCGGTTTCAGTCAATGCTTCAAATTTGTTCCAGTCTCTAAAGACGGTGACGGGCTCAGCTTGGGGGGCTCTGATCGTATTTCCTCCCTCTCCTCACTCCTTGCAATGGATATTGCTTGCAAACCCCATGTTATTTACTCTCCCGAGGGATGCTCCATTGCAAACCCAATGTTATTTGCTCACTGGAGAGAAGCTTCGTTGCAAACCCCTCAAAATTTATTTGCTGGAGGGATGCTCCATTGCAAACCTCTCAAAATTTATGTGTTGGAGGGATGCTCCATTGCAAACCCCACTTTATTTCTTCTCTAGAGGGAAGTTCCATTGCAAACCCAACATTATTTGTTCTCCTGAGGGATGCTCTGGATGCTCTGTTGCAAACACTACGTTGTTCTTTTTTTTTTTTTTTTTTTTTTTTTTTTTTTTTNTGGAGGGATGCTCTGTTGCAACCCCCCTGCTGGTTTCCTGGAGGGATTCTCAGAGGATGCATGCTGTCTCTTTTTGCAATGCTCTGCAGCTCTGGGGTTGGTTTGTTTTGCAAATTCTGGTGGAGCAGATGGTGCTGCTCTGGTTTTGCTCTGGCTTTGCTCAAGGGCACCCCAGCCTGCAAGGTGTGAGCTGGGAGAGGGCTTGTCCCAAATCTTCAGGTGTTGAAAGGGGGAAAAGCCAACAGGATTGACATGGTCTGATGGCTGAGGTGGGGCTGAGATACCCAGAATGTCAGCAGGGCTTTGGGCATCACCCTATGGCATGGGATGGGGACAAGCTGATTGCTGCTGCCCACCTCACACCCCATCCCATAGTGATTTTCTTGTTTCCCACCCCAAAAAAAAGCTGAACCACGCATGTAGCGTGGCTGCCAGTATTGGCAAGATCAGAAAAAGATCCTGATGAAGTTATTTCTTCCTTTCCTTTTACCCATTTTCAAGGCTGAGGCTCTGAGTTGGCACTAGTGGCGTTTATTTTGAGTGCAAGTATTGGAGAAAAAGGGAAAAACACAGCATTATCGCCTGCGTCTAGCATCGATCGGTGGCAATTAGTTTTGTGAGCCAAAGACTTGGAAAAAGAGTTTAAAATTAAAACACATCATCCCAGGTGCTGGGACGGGGGAGGGAGACGAGCCGGGAAAAGGGTGCCTGCAACTTTTAATCTTATTTATATCCACCCCGTGGCTGTCATCAGCCTATTTCTGCAGCTGCAAAGACGTCCTCCCGAACGCCTTCCGTGTATATATATCTGTGCGTGTGCACTTGTGTATTTATATCGCTCCTGGGAGGATTCGTTCAGCAAACGACGGGAGGTGCTTCACCAGCTGAGGTCCTCCCACCATGTGCCAACTGATTCTCCCTTCTACTCCAAAACTTCAGGGTTTCGAGGCTGCCCACGGGGGGTGTTTGGAGGGTTTGTAGCGTTAGGGGCTGGGCGAGGTGTGCTTGGGACGCACGTCATGTTGGAGAAGGAAAATATTTCTGGTGTTGGTTTGTGCTGAAGCAATTTTTGTCCCCTTCCAAGCTGGAGCTTGGTCTTCACTTGAGCCTAGAGTTGATGCCATGGGGTGGATGCTCCCGGAGCCGTGGATGTGCTGCGATACCACTGCTCCTACAGTGCAACAATTTGGGATTGATGGCAAATTTAGGGGAGGGGAGTTATTCTGGGATGGAAAGAAAACGTGATGGGTTCCTGGCACATCCTGGGTTTGGGCAAGAAGGTGCGGCTTGAGGTGTTTCATCTGCGAGGTGGCTGAACCATCTCAGTGTTGTGTTTTGTTACTTTTGTGTTTTTTGTTTGTTTGAGGTTTTTTTAAGGCGGAAGTGAGGGGATTTCTGAAGCCAAGTGTTCTTTCCAGCTGAGAAACTGAAGCCTTCCATTTGTGGGCAGGGAGAGAAAGGCCAAGCTAATCCTTTCAAAACACTCGCGTTTTTTCTGTGAACATGACATTCAAGCCCAGAAAACCTCCCTGAGTGACTTATAGTCACGAAGCACTGCAGCGTTTTGGAAATCAGGGATTTTTTCTGCACTCCCCCAGATCTTTATGTTGGTGGCAAACAGCAAATCCAGCCTTAGTACTGAGTCACGGGCTCGGGGGAAGGGACAGGGCTGAACAGATGGGGCCGTGCGCGCTGGATTTTCCCATGTAAAAGGGACATTTCTCCCTCTGCTGTGAGCATAAAGCGAGCTGTAGGATCCCCTTTTGGTGCTTACGCGTAAGAAACGGCAGCATAGCAGCAGCCGACATCCCAAACTGGTTTGCACTGGTGTCAACTGGGAGGGCCTCCTCCAAACTGGTGCCTGCGGTGGGTTTTCTGCCCTTTAACTGGAGCAGGATCAGCCTCGCTGAGCCATGCATACCGGCTGGAAAGCTCTCCCTGAACGCAGCCTGACTGCCCTCTTTATTTTTATTTTTTAATATATATATTTTTTTGCATGCAACGTGTGTACAAAACAAGGCCAAAAAGCACATTGGGGAGAGAGTTGTATATCAGAGCATCACCGAGAGCGATAATTTAATGAAAGCAAATACTCAGGCTCGTGATTACACCAGAGTGGGGAAATAAGGACTTCTTAACAGCATTAGCCGCCGGCGCAGATTTATATAAATAATTATGGCCCAAACACCAGCCTTGGGAATCATCCAGGGTGGAGCCGAGGCAAGGAGCTGCCTTGAATAATACCTGAATATTTTGGGCTCTATAATTCTGTAATATTTTGGGAATAACACCTGGATATTTTGGGGTCTATAATTCCGTAATATCTGAATAATGACACCTGAATATTTGGGGTTAGGAGTTATACATCCCCTTTAAGATCTGGGGCTAAAAGCACTTTCATGCAGCATCTCCGGTGCATCCAAGCTGTGGGTTTGGGTGCTCCACCGCTTGCTCCTGCCCTTTTTCGTCGGTGCTGGAGCGTGTTAATTATAACATATTAATTACGTGTACTAATTAAAAGATGCATGCTGCGAAAAGCCCTTTGCTAACACGACGCAGCCCTTGTGCTCCTTCCCACCGCTCGCCTTGTCAAGGGAGGAGAAAGGCATTGAGGAAATCACTTTAATTCCCTCCCGGGCTCGGCGCTACCTGGCCAGAGTGGGATCAGTCGAGGGCATTCGATGCTCGGCGAAACGCTAAAAATAAATGCAGAGGGAAGGCAGGGCTCCTTGCAAACGCAAAGAGCTGCTTGCAGGCTTGCACTGAGCATGGTGAGCCCAAAGTGGGTTTGAACCAAGGAAAACGGTGCTTTGGCTCTAAGGAAAACTCGGGGCAGAAATGCCGGGTGAGCTGTGTTTTGGGAGCACTGGTGTTTTCTTTTACGGTGGCTTTTTGTTGTTAAAAAGAGATGAAAATAGCTCGACCTTTTGCTGCTGCAGCAAAGCGAAACGTTTGGGGTTAAAGGTAGCGTGTTGGGTTTTCCCGCAGTGATGCTGCTTTGCTTTCTGGTCGCTTGGGTTTCTGTTTTGGATGGAAAAACGCTAGTGGGGGTCATGAGCAAGCCAGCAGTCAGGGCTAGGAGAAACGGGGAGGTTCTCCTGCTGAGACTTTTCTACTGGGAACAAGTTAGGTGTCCATAAATGGAGACAAATCCTCCTTCCTGTGGACAAAATTGGATTATTTGAAACTGGGCAAAGTCTGAGGGCTTGATGCTAACGCTGCAACCCCACCTGCATCACCCTGACACCTTAAATCCTCTCCGATGCATCTCTCCCCCACAGCAGCATCTCTTACCAGTGCCCCAGCCTGCACTACAAGAAATCCCAATTCCTCATCTCCAGGCAGGATTTCACTGGGATTTTTTCCCTTTACACCCAAGCTTAATGAAAATCCGCAGGGATGGAGCAGGCGTATGAAGGATTTGATTTAATTTTGCACCAGCATGTGGAGAGGAGCAGAGGTTTTGCTCTCCAGCTTCCTCCAAGGCCACGAGCGAAGCCTCCAGGTCTTTGCATGGGACCTCGCAAGGCAGAGAACTGACCCCATGAGGACTTGTATGGGCAAGGAACATCTCCAAAAGTCCCGTTTCGGGGTCACCTGACTCCCTGCAGAGGGCTTGGGGGGTGGGGGTCAGGGAGAACAGGGAGCCGGCGCCACGTGCTGCTCTCTGCCGATTTCCTCGTTAATCTTGATTACGAAGCCCTGGCGCCGAAGTTAATTTTCTTGTAGATGCATATCAGTCATGTAGCTGGGAATCTCGCGCGCGCTAATGAGGAATCGCAGCCTCGCCACGCTAATTAGTACACGGGCTCCTTCTGGAAAGGTCAGGAGAGAGGAGCCCAGAAACTTCAGTTTTTCAGCCTTTTTTTTTTGTGTCAAAACGGAGTCACCGGGTGCAGGGGGAAGGACACCCGCAGCTGCCCTGGATTTCGGCTGCTCCCCAGGGGTGTCAGGGACGATGCTTTGGACCTCATTTTTGGGCTGGATGCATCCGTCAAGGACGGGAAGGACATCGGCTCCGTCCTCACATAGCGATTTTCTGCGGTGCCAGCCTGTTGCAATGGGATCAAGGTGCAGGAAAACCCTTATTAAAAAAAAAAAAAAAAACAAACAGCCAAATCAGCTCATTTTGTGCCTTTCCAGGAGACCAGAGCCTCTGGGGCTGTCAGTGGAGTACCTTCACCAGCCGCTGAATTCACAGGAAATTAAAACCCAGGCAAAACCCAATGAAGCCAGACACCCAATACAAACGGCAATATTTTTATCCAACAATTTACATCACTTACTGTCTCCTCCAATGTCCTGGGATCCGGCTGACGGCCCGCACGCTGCTCGCTGGCTTTTCTTGCGCTCCAGTACTAAATCTGGAGGCTGTCAAAGGCGTTTTGCCGGGGAAAGGCGACGACTCCTTCTCCGAGCGTTTTGGGATATTCACTTTGCATCTCTCCCAGCTCCTTGCTCCTTCTTTGGGGGGAGTTTTGCATCCAAAAGGCGCCTGCAGGGGGGAAAAAAGGAACAAAATAGGGGTTGGGAAGGTTTTGCTCACATCTGCCTACTAACCCTCCCTCTTCTCTACACTGCTTTGATCTGTGTGACCCTTTTAAACTTTGAGCCTCGTCTTTTTGCCCCTTTATGCATTTCTCCTATAGGTTACAGCATCCAAGGGCTGGAAAAAATTGGTTCACACCCCCCTTGGGCATGGAAAGGCGAGCAGAGTTATTCCTGTTGCTCAGGCAATGAGCAGAAAAGGGGACAGTGAGCGATGGAGCACGGGGAAGCAAGGTGAGAAGAAAAGCTCAGTGCAGGCATGTGGGTCAGGAGCAGCGGCCCTGTAGGAGCAGCAGCCCTGTAGGGGCTGTGATGCTGAGCTCGGCTTCACCTTAGGGCCTGCTGTTTAGGGACAAGCCCCCAAGACTTCCCACACTTGGGCAGCCCCATGAGCACTGCTTTTTTTCCTCCCCCCATCAGTTATATTCCCAGGAGACTAGAGAAAATGTGATGCCTTTGGGGAGGGGGGCTATCAAGTCTGCCATCACAGGGAGCTAGATTTGATTTAGACATCTCCATGCAAAAGCATTTTCCTGACGGATGAAAGGCTGTGGGAGAGAAGAGAGAAAATCCAGCTCAGGCAAAGGAATTTCAGCAATTAATTGATTTGATTTGATTTGATTTTGTACTGACCTATGCAGAGCCTGATTTCTTTCGTGGGGGTTGGTTAGTCAAGAAACAAGCCACAACCCAGCGGATTTCATCAGGCTGGTGCTGGCGGTTGTGCTGGTCTCTGTGCAGATGTAACCCCCGGGGAGGATGCTGGGGGTTGTTTGCACGAGGTTGGCTCCGTGCTGCTGGAAATGAGTGGAGTTCCTGCGAATCTGGGAAATGTCGGGCTGAAGCTGGGATTGAGGGCTGTGTGAAAAGGTGTCAGGGATACAGGGCAGCCACACATGACTGGGAAAATCAAATGTGATTGCAGAAGATAATTTTGTAAAGAAAATGTCCAGGAACTAATTAAATGGTGGGAGCTAGACGAAAAAACAAGGTTGCCTACGAGGCAGGGCCGTGGAGGGGTGCACACCCTGGCTGGCATGGGACTGGAGGGGACTGAACAGCTCCAAGGCCAGCTCCTGGGGGCTGCAGGGAGAGAGGAGATACCAAATGCAAGCCAGAGTGAGCCCCCTGCGCTGGGGGAGTGGATACAAAGTGCTGCCACAACCCCGTGGCTGCTGGAGCTGTGCTGCGTCTCTGTGGCTCCCTCTGGCTACCCCTGCCTGCACCCCACATCCCTGCCTGCATCCAGCACCCTTCTTCTGCTCCCCCCTTGGACAGCGCACCCTGTCTGGTCCTGCTTCCCCCATACACTGCTCTTCATTCCCCTCCCCATGCAGGGCGCATCCCCCACACAAATCACATCCCCTCCTGCACCCCCATAAACCTCCCCTCCTGCACCCCAACACAAAGAACAGCTCCTCCTGCACCTCCCACAGGTCATGCACCCCCACGCACTGCACTCCCTCTTGCACCCCCATATAAAGCACTGTCCCCTCGCACCCCCATATAACACTCACCCCCATCCACCAGCCCCCTCCTGTACTCCCCATACAA
>VXAV01010407.1:97096-158150 GCA_013399715.1 Alectura lathami
TTTTTTTTTTTTTTTTTTTTTTTTCCCCCGGGGATGCAATCTAATCAGAGGGCTGCATTTCCATAGGTCAGAATCTAATCAGAGGGTGGCATGGCGCATCTCTGGCTATGAAATATGTCTTGTTTTAAAAGAGCGAAGGGGAAGGAGGGGAGCCTCGGGATTGGGAGCTGCTTTTAGGCTGTGGAGGTGTTGGGCTGGGCTCCTCCAGCCCCGACACAAAGCCGGTGCCCAGCCCTTTTCAAAATGGTTCCAGAAGACCTTCAGCTTCAGCAGCGGCCAGCGCTGCTGTTTTCTTCTCCTGTGCAAATAAAATAAATCCCAAAGAGGGGCCAAACCGGGGCTTTCTGCACTGTTTCTGTGTGGGGTGGTTCCAGCCTCTGCTTTTGGGTTAGGAAAGGGAAAGATGCAGGGTGGGGGGTTGTGCTGAAGCCTGGCAGCTCCAGGCTTCCCTTTTCAGGAATAAAAGGGCAGATTTTGGACCAGAAATGAAGTGCAGACCATACTCTTGCTTTAGCCCATTTGGTTTTGTCTTTTTTTTTTTTTCCCTTCCTTCCTCTCCCTGCTCTTCCAACTGAAGAATGAACTGGAGGCTTGGAAGCAAGGCTGATCCTCAAAATTTCCTCAAAAGCGCCCAAACAAATTCACAAATTTGTAAATTTACCCTGCAACCACTGCCATGTGGCTGCTGCCTCGGGGACCCTCCTGTCCCCCCAGTGCCAGGACTCCCCCAGCAGACACCTGGATGAAGAAAACCCAATTTGCTTTAATTAAAGCTGCATTTGGGGGGGAGTTGGGGAGAAATCCCACTGCAGGAGCTGGGACAGTGCAGCCTGGTGAGAGCCTCGTCATCCCCATAACCACATTTTGGAGAGCAAAGAAGCAGAGCAGAACCCCTCCAGCTAATAGTTGGTCTGAGTGTGGGGAACAAGCAGAGAGCCAGGGTTTTGCCTGCAAAAAGCCTTTTTCCAGCATTATGGTGCTGTGATGCACCATTGGCCCTGACAGCTTCGAAAGCTCAGTGGTAGCCTGGAGGGGTTTTCCCTGCTGGGGAGCACCAGCCCCAAAATCCTACAAATCTGCTGCAAAGCATCCAGCTTCATTCTGCATTTCACACACACTCTATGGAAAAGTCAAAAATAGGTTTGGGGGCATGCGATTTGGTGACACCTTGCAGCTCTCCACCCCTGGAAAGGAAGGAGAAGGGGAGACGAGCGCCGAGATGCGGAAGCATCACCACCACTGACAAACACACCGCTGAGAAACTCAATTAGCAGCAAGCTGAGATCTGCCAGGATGGCAAAAACACATCTCGAGAGGGGTGTTTTTTTTTTTTTTTTTTTTTTTTCCTGCCAGCAACAGGTGCAGGAGAGGGGCTGTGAGCAAGCCAGAATCAAAGCTGGCAGCAGCATCACAGCACCAGTGTCTGGCCAAGAAGGGGCCGGGACGTTGCGTAGGAGATTTCTGCAGGGACAGCATCAGATGCATCAAACCAGCAGGTTTTGGATGAGTCCATCTGGATTTCTGCCTTTTTTTTTTTTTTTTTTCCGTAGTGCCTGGCTTTATTTTCCCTGCTCTTCCCCCTCTGCACACATACTTAGCATTTTGGGGGCTGGTTCCTCTGGGGACCGAGCATCTGCTTCTCCTCGCTCGCCTCCCTCTCGCTCATGCTCTTTCCCTCCTCCTTTTCACCATCATCCTTCTGGTGGGATTTCACTCTGGCATCTGCTGCCGTTTGAGCGTGGGGGGTCCCACCCCTCATGCAAGAAATCAGGAGGCTGCAAAGAAATCAGTGCTTTGGTTTTGCAAAGTGCAAAAGCATCCCGTGGTGATGCTCTTGTGGTTTTAAGGGGCAGATGTCCTCCCAGCACTGCCAGGCCTGAATTATCTGCTCTGGTGCTTGGGCGTTAGGGAGTTTTTGGATGCTGTAGGTGCACACCTGAAGGAGCAGCCCAATGGTTTGCATCTGGGGCTTGGAAACAGGCTTTGAGCAAGGGTAAAGGTGGGAGCTGGCTGGCTGTAGCCTGTAGCTGCAGGAGTTTTGTGGCATATAGAGGGAGACGGCAAAAAAAAAAAAATAACACTAATCTGGATTTTTGGAGCCATCTGGGAGATGCAGGTTGGGAATGTGCATAGAGGGGGGAGCAGACCCCAGTGCAGGGATTCAGATGGGGGTGCTCTGGCTTTGCACCACCGCATGCAGGAGCAGGGCTGCAGCCAGTGCTCTGCCACTCTGCAATAGGTTTTCACCCCCCGTGCCTCAGTTTACCCACTGGGAAGAAAAAAAAAAAAAAAAAAGCGGATGCCTTCAAGCCGAGTCGGGGCTCCTGCGTTTTGATGCCTCGCAGGCGCTCGGGGGGATGCGATCTCGACTCTGTCACCTGTCACTCGCGCCGCTGCCACCAGCTGTATTTAATCGCAGGGCTGATCCGCGCCGGGGACGGGAGGGAGCCCGGAGGCTCCCCGCGCCTGCTGACAGCCGGGCGGAGCAGCACCGGGCAGCCCCCATCTCGGGGGACGATGCCGCCTGCTGCTTTTGCACCCGATCTTTGTGCAAATGTCAGAAGCGAAGCGGGGAAGACGGGGATGCGCCCACGGAGACCTCGCCCGACCCCGCATCCCTCCTCCTCCTCCTCCTCTCCCGTCTCTGGCAGCCCCGGCCGCCTCTTGCCGTGGATGTGCTGCACGTGATTCCTCAGCAGCGTGCGCTGTGCTGGCAGCCACGGCAGCAGCAAGAATTAATCCCCGTGTTCGCGTGCTAAAATAAACCCCAGCCAGGCGAGGAGCGGGGCTGGATCCCGGTGGGAGCCGGTGCCGAGCAATTGCAGCTTCCTGCAGTGATTTGGGCTGGGGGTCAGCAAAAGCAGGGGGGGGATTCAGGATGTGGCTGCAAAGGGGCAGGATTAAAAGGGACCTTTGCTTTTGGTGGTGGGGGGCAGCTCGCCCTGTGGTAGCCCAAATCCTCGGTAGATGGCCAAGCGCAGCTGCAAGGATGCTTCTCCTCCCTGTTTTAGGAGAAGTCACAAAAGCATGCCAGGCTGTGCAGCATCCCGGGGCTGAAAGCAGCTCCATGCACCTGCTGCGTGTGCTCAAGGCACCGCCCCCAGGAAACCCACTTTTCCAAATCTCCACGCAACCAAGCTCCAGCATCGTGTTTGCAGCCCAGGGGGGTTGGAAAAGCAGCGCCATGCGCCAGGCCATGTCCCAGCCACGTGTGCGTGCAGTGCACTCCCACGGCTGAGATTTAGTGCAAAAACACCAGCAAAGTGTTTTACAAATGTCACAAGCCTCGGGGTGCTGGCTGGCACAGCGGGACGATAAATTTGCCTTTCCCCTTTTTTGGGCATCCTCTGCAAAAGGATCTCAGTTCCTGCACCACCCAGGGCTGTTTGCAGACCTCCTCCTATTTTTTTTTTTTTTTTCTGCATTGCTTTTCCACCTGATGCAAGCAGCTGCTAAAACAAAATGGATTTTTGCAGTGGGTTAAGAGCAGTTTGGGGGTGCTCTGGCTGGAGACGGTGCTAAATAAAGGCTTGGGTCTGCAGGGCTGTCAGTCTGGCATCTCCCAGCAGCTGGAGGAAATACAGCAAAATAAAAATGAAATGCAGTCGCCTGCCCTCCTGACCCGGGCTGCTCTGTGCTCCTGCAATGGGTTTGCAGCAAATGGAGGGGAAGAAGGGAGGTGGGGAAAGGAAACAGGGAGAAACCATGCAGGGAGTGCAAGCAAGTCTCACCCCAAAGATGAATCCTGGCTGGTCTGTGCGGCTGGGGTCTGCGCAGGGGTCAGCATGAGCCTCCAGGTTGAGGTTGGGTTTGGGTAAACATGGGCAGGTCAGGCAGGTTTGCAAAGCAAAAGGGAGAGAAATATCAGCAAAAGGATTTTCCCTTGTATTTTGGTGCTGTGAGCTGGTGAATAAGGTTAGGAGGGGTTTTTCTGGTACGTCTCTTTTGTGCATTGGGATCAGCTGAAATTCGTTGCTGCAAGGGACAGGGTGCCACGCAGGTGGGTTTGCTTGTGAGTAACCCAGGTGTAGGATGCAGTACCCTCAGCTCCTTGTGGCAGGGCTGTGAATGCCCCCAAAACACCTGAAGAAAGCATTTCAACCCCTTGCCACGTCCTTCCCAGGGTCTCACGTTCCCTTTCCCCCCCGCCCCCGCTCATCTCTTGCAGCCTACCTGACGGTCAGCATCGAGCCGCTGCCGCCCGTGGTGGTGGGAGACGCCGTGACGCTGAAATGCAACTTCAAGACGGACGGGAAGATGCGGGAGATCGTCTGGTACCGGGTGAGCTGGCGCCTGTCCCCTGCCCTTGGGGACGGGGGACACGAAGGCGGCCGTGTGACATAAGGTCACGGATGACGGGGCTGTCTGGCGCGCCGGTGGGAATATCGATCCCGCTGCCGCCCCACCGTCCTTGCACAAAGCCAGCGTGGCGGGCGGCTGGGCTCGGAAAGCAGGGAGGGTAGGGAGGGGAGGGGGTGGCTTTGCAGTCATCCTAGGGGGCTTTTTTTGGTGTGTGTGCTGGGTTTTGGGGTGTTTTCGCAGGTGGGTTTTGGTGCGTGGGGATTGCAGCAGGGGGCTGCAGGCACCACCTGGGATTTTGGAGCTGGGGGTTTGGATCAGCCCCACTGAGCAAAGAGAGTTTTCATGCATAAGTGGGAAATTCTGCAAAACAGAGAGTGTTTTTTTTTTTAAATTATTTTAATGTTGAGTGGGAAATGGTGCAAAACTGAGGGTGTTTGGTGCTTGGGCTTTTCTGCACTGTGCCTTCCCCAAAGAACCTTTCCCCTTCCTATCTCTGCCTGCTGTCCCTACAACACCTGGCTGTGGGGGATGCTGATCTGCACATCTGCAGCATCTGCTTTGGCTTGGGAAAGGCAAATTTGGAGGCTGCGTCTTCCCCCTGCATCAGCATCACCCCCTTCTGCAGCAAGCCTTGAGTACCAAGATCCAGAGCAACATTTTTGGCTTCCTCCAAGGGAATTTCAGGATGCCAACCAACTGCAGAGGGAAAAAAAAAAAAAAAAAAAAAAAAAGTGACTTTAGCAAAGAAAAGCTGGAAGTTTTGCAGGAGGTGAAGACTCAGCTCTTTGGTTTGCTCGCAGAGGAGGCAAAGAAGCAGCTAATGGGGCCGGTGGCATCGGATGAAAGGGTCGTCCTTCGCTGTGGGATGTTTTTTTCTCTTGTTCCCACTGTGTTGTTTCTGCTCCCCGAATGCTGAGCTTCTGTGCCTTAAAGCTCTTCTGCGCAGCCGGCGAGGGTTATAAATAGGGAGCAGCGCTCTGCCCGCTGATGGAGCGCGGGGCGTGCCCTTCCGCCGAGTCCTGCCATCAATGTGTGTGGTTAGGTGTGTATAAAGGAAAAAATACTGAATTAGAAAACAAAATCCATCCCAAACCCCAAAAAGCAACTTGCTCTGGGGCTTCATCTCCCCTTCGTTTTGGGGAGGAAGAGGCTTTTTTGCACGGTGCCATCTTTGCACCGTAATATTGGATTAACCCACTTTCCTGCCAGCTGGGGCTGGATTTGCCTAATCCCCCTGCGCGGAGCCACGCTCGAAGGGACGGCACACGGCACGGCCAAGCAACCTGCGCTCGGGGAAGCCACGGAGAGAGTGGGAGGGGAAACAATAACCCAGCTTTTATTTTTATCCCCCTAAATCCCCCTTTCTTCCATTTTTTTTTTGCCTGCTTTGCTTTTTTTTTTCCCTCCTCCTTTCCCAGTGCGCTTCCTGTGTTCAGAAAGTTTTTTTTTTCCCTAGGGATCCCATCTTGGGATTTCCCAGATTTTTGTTTCTTGTGCTAAGGGGCAAGATGCCAGGGTACATCACCTCCCCGCATCACATAGCCTCAATGGGTGTCACAACATGGGGTGACAGCCTTGGGCCCTGGGTGTTTTGGGGATGCTCTGGGCATCCTTCCTGCAGCACCATCAGCAGCTCATCCCCCTCCTGATTTTTTTTTTTTTAATTTCCCCTTTCTCCCCCCGTTTTATCACACTCTCAGACTTTTGCAGCTGCCAAAGCCCCCATTGCTGCCCCCCCGCCATGCAAGAGGGTGATGGACACTCATGGGCGAGCTGGATGGAGATGCTGGGGCTGCAGAGTTACATTTATACCATTTGTAAATCATCCTGACAGTGCTTTTGTGCACAGCACCGGAGCCGTCGAGCAGGCGGTGCAGAGGCTCGCAGGGGCTTGGTTTGTTTTAGGGGAAGCAGAGAGATCTCGTTGGCTTTAAGGTGCAAAAAGTGGGGTGCAGGGAGGGGGTGTAAAAGAGGGGGAGCGTGGAGGCAAACTCAATGGCAGCAGTTTGGTGCAGAGCACTGGAGTGCGTGCCTAACCTGAGAGCCACAGGGAGCATGCATAGCTCATGGGGTGCAGGCATAACCCATCGTGTTATGGCTCATCAGGGCACATGCAAAACCCATAAGGGCGTGTGTGCAGCCTGTGGGGTGTGTGCAGAGCCCGTGGGGCGCACGCATAGCCCACGGGGTATGTGCATAACCCGTTGTGGGTGTGCATAACCCACTGGGAGAGAGCGTAACCCACAGCAAGCCTGCACAGCCCATGGGATGCGTGCACACCGAGGCGGATGGCTCTGTGGTGTCAAGGGGCTCTCTGCCAAAGCTAAGGCAGGTAACCCCCCCCCCCACCCCTCAGGACCCCCAGACCCCTCTCCAGCAGCTCCCTGTTGGTAGCTGGGGGCGACAGCAGAGCTGGCAGCAGGG
Organism: Alectura lathami; assembly: GCA_013399715.1. Classification (NCBI taxonomy): domain Eukaryota; kingdom Metazoa; phylum Chordata; class Aves; order Galliformes; family Megapodiidae; genus Alectura; species Alectura lathami. The sequence continues at coordinate 103,823 of VXAV01010407.1, forward strand.
ACAAGGGTTTTGTTCCTCGCCATGAGCTGCTGCTCGTGATGACGATGAGCAAGAAGTGCAGAAGGCTCGAGGAAAGCATATGGCTTGTGGCACCTGGGACGAGCAGAGGACATGATTTTTAGGGGAAGGAGCGTGGCGCCAGGTGGTTTCTCCATGGAAAACCAGGAACACGCGCTGTCTGCAGAGGTGTTAATTAATATCCCAAATCCTCCCTCTGTGTCCTCCACAGTAAATTCATCCCCAGAGGGTGAGGTTTGCTCGAGAACACATGCAAACACGAGTTTGAACCCTCCGGCTGCTGCCTTGCACGTTAGGCGAGTGCCCTCAGTCCTTGCAGGAGACGAGGATGGCGGCATCCTTGCAAACGAGCTTGTGATGAGTGCGGGAAGACGCGGAGCTGTCAAGCTGTTAGCTGGCTCCGATCGCAGACGTCTCGGGGGTCTTGCTTGAGACCTGATTAGTATGGTCACTGCCACACCGCAGCAAGTGATGGGGAGGGAGAAAATTACTTTTTGCAGCAGTGCAGAGCTCTTAAAACAGAAGAAAAAAAAAAAAAAAAAAACCACACACGCAGAAAAGGGAGAGGGAGGAAAATCCTCCGGGTCCTTGCTGACTCTGCGCAGGCTGCTGGTGGTGCAGGGGGAGCAGGCACACAGCCAGGGGCTGGGATGAGGAGGGGGCAATTGCACAGGATGTTTTGGCAGATTTTGGTGGTTTTGGCGTGGTTTTAGTGGTGGGTGAGGTGTGGTGGAGCAGTGCAGGTCCTGGCTGGGCAGCTGGTATTTGTCCTGGGAACGTGTGGCACCCAGTGCTGGGGAGCCCTTGGCTCCAGTGCAGGTGGCTCTCCCTCAGTCCCCTAATTTGGTGCTCAGGGTAATTAGCAAGAAAAAAAACAACAGGGAGACAGGGAGTGGTATTGCAGCGCTCATGCACAGGCGTTGCTCCCCATAGCACCCACAGTGCATGGGCGTTGCTCTCCTTTGCAAACCTCATCACAACGAGCAGGTGGGAGCTGATGTGTTCCAGATGTTGGCGGTGCCACCTGATCAGTGGTGACACCGTGTGGTCCTGCGGGGACTCCCACTGCCACTGCCCATTAGGGGCAACGTGACCCTGCAGCCCTGCCCCAGTGTCAGCAATAAAGTCACCGAGGGCTCCAGGGAAGGGTGACAGTGGGATGCTAAAAATGCTGCAAATTTAGGGGTGTTGTGCCCCAGATTTTCCACTCTGAGTGAATTCACTGTAATTTATAAACCTGCTCCCGTTTTGGGACGAGCCGCTGGTTTTATGGCTGCAGAGAACCGCTCTGAAATATGAGCACGGCGCTGATGGAGAGATCTTGGGACAGTAAGTGAGCGCAGGCTGACTTGTGCCATTCATCTCCATGCCGGCTGGGTCGTCTCCGCTGCCCGGAGATGATAATTTAAATGTCAGCATGGGTAACTATTTTAATTCCTCAAGCTCAAGGTCGCACGCAGCAGCACGGCGGGTTGAGAGCTGCGTCTGAGCTCTCTGTTATCGCTCCAGCTTCAAGGAGCATCCCAAACCTGCACCACCTCCTTCCACAGCGCTCGTCCGAGCGCACGTGTGCAGCATCCCAGTATCCGTGCTCCCTTTGGGGTGTGGGTGGGTGGGAGATGGGTTGCGGTGCTCAATGTGGGATCAGACCCTCTGGTTTTGGGCAAAGAACTCAGTCACTCGGTCTCGTTGCCCCCAGCGGTGTTTTGGGTGGATCTGAGCAAAAAGGAAGGCCAAGAGGAGACAGCTCACCATCCTGGGGTGACACGCAGCACCTCCCATCCTTTTGCAACCCAGCTTGTCCTCCAAAACACCTCCCTGCATCCCATGGTCCCCCACTCATCACTGCGGGATGCTTATCGAGCATCCCAACCAGTGGCACCGGCAATGTTAATGGGGCAGGCGTGTTTGTGGGGGCAGCAAACAGCTGGGTCACCACAGAGGTGAGAGCAAACGGGGGAGAAGCAGGAGGGGCCGCGTCCGCGCCAGCGGGAGGGAGCAGGAGGTTAATGTCTCCCTGCGCAGTGGCAATCGCTGGGTTTTTTGTCAGGAATAAGATTTTTGCTGGGGTTTATAAATAATGCAGCAGGCAGCCTGCAGCTTCGGGCTGAGCTCAGCGCCGGTGCAGTAAATGTGCCTTTTCCTCTCCCTGCGCCCCTTTTCCTCCTGCAGAGATGCTGCGGGGGGCTCCTTGGAGCTGGGGCATACAACGGGGGGCACTCGTCACCCGAAGCTGCCAGGTCACCCTCCCCAGCGAGAAGCTGGGCTGCTATTTCCCCCAAAATAGATTTGCCCAGCAACTTTCTGTGTAGCTCCTTCTCAAAAAAAGCAAACCTGACCCCGGGGCGCAGATAAAAGGCCGTAAGTAGGTCTAATCCCTGGAGAGAGGCTGTTTTGTGCACGCCTTTTCAGAGGAGCCTGTTAGCTGCCTGTAATCCCCTGGGACCCGCGGGGGGCTGCGGTGTCTTCCCCCCTCCTGGGGCCACGGGGGGCTCCCCAGTGCCTCTGCCTCCTCTCTCCTGTGCCGGCTGCTTTCCCTGTGCCCACATCTGGCCAGATGTGCTGGCGGGATCGGGAGTCCACCCCTCTTTGCCAACGCCTGTGGTTGCAGACTTGGCCACGGCATGGGGGAAATGCCCCTGCCATGGTAGGTTCTACATAGAGTTTTTTGTAAAGCCAGTAGGAAAAAGCAAACTCTGGCACCAAGCATCCCTCCCAGGGCAGTGGCCATGCTCAGAAGCAGCATAAAAGAGAGAAAAACAAAAAAAAAAAAAATGCAATTTTGGCATCTGGAGTGGAGCATCCCAGCTGGCCCTGCACCCCACTGCTATTGCATCTTGCAGCAGCTGTGGGATTGGGGCAGCAAGTGTGGGACAGCACGTTTCTCACAGCTGTTTCCAAAACAGAATGGATTTTGCTAAATCCTTTATTTATTTATTTTATTTATTCATTCATGCATTTTGTGAGATGTTTTATATCTCCAAAATAATCCCTGGAGAACCCCCACAGGCGGTGCACTGGCAGCTACAGCGCTTTCAGAGCCAGGTGCAGCACCGAGGTTTCTCCTCCTTCGCCCAAACCTCCCCAAACCCAGCCCAGGGTGTAAATAAAAGTCAGGGTGAACGGGATCTGTCCTTGAGAACTTCCCCTTGTCCCCCAACAGCTGCAGATTTACGTTGCTGATAATTCTTCGTGCTGCACTTTATCTGCGTGAGCGTGTGTTTTCTTTGTAATGAAAGCCTCAGCAAATAAATCTAAGGAGACAGCTTTACTGACAGCGTTTTTTTCCCTCCTCTGTGCAATAAAAAGGGGGAAAAGATAAAATCTGGAGTGAAAGTTGAGTTTCTCCCAAGTGGGGAGGAAAGCGGGAGAGGCAGGAGATGCTGCGCTGGGGTTTGTCTCTGCCCTTCTGCGCCTGACGCCAGTTTTGTTTCAAAATGGGCTAATTTTGTAACTCTCCAGTGTAACGATCCGAGCTGTTCCAGCCCCAAAAATCCCCAAAGCTGCGTTGCTTTCTTCTGATTTTCTTCCTCTTTCTTTTGTACTAAAGCTTTGCAGCTCGCAGCAGGGGGCGTAAACCTGAAGGCGCTGCGGGGCACGGGGAAGAGATGAATCCTCTCTAGTCCCCAAAAAATGTTTTTTTTCCAATTAGCGATGGCATCCCGAGCGAGCAGCTGGAGATGGGGATTGGTGACGCCACCGCCCTGCAACTGCTGCAGCAACAACCAGGCAGAAACGGGAGGATTTTGCTTTACGGAGTTTTATTTGCAGGTCACCGACGGCGGCACCATCAAGCAGAAGATCTTCACCTTCGATGCCATGTTCTCCACCAATTTCTCACACATGGAGAACTACAGGAAGAGGGAGGATCTGGTCTACCAGTCCACGGTGCGGTGAGTTTTCCCCGTTTTGGGGTGACACGAGCACGTTGTAATGCGCCGTCACCAAATTCCCAGGGTCTGTCCCCAGTGTCCTGCCTGTCCCTGGGGGAAGAGGTGATGTTGGTGGGGATTTTCAGGGGTGGAAATAAGCTGGTAAAATACGTACATATAGATTATATACCAGTCAGCATGAAAGCTCATCTTTGTGTTTCTTCCAAGTACGAAATCACTTGCGAGAGTGTCAGCTTTATTACTAATTACACACTTGCTTTATTGCTGGTGTTATAAAAACAAAACTGGAGCCTGAAAAAAAAAAAATGTCAGGGTGAGACTTAATTTAAGCCAAAAAGGCTGAGGCGAAGTATTTATTTTCACGACTTCTTTTTTTTTCTTTGTTTCCTCTCTTAAATTAGAATTTGCTAATCGTATTTCAAAGCTTGTTTTTCCCAGCGCCAGGCAATAAAGCTCGTGTGTATGGCAGGGAGAACACAGTCGGTTCCTCGAGGCAACACGGGGCTTCACGCCTGCAAATGTCCACAACACAGACTGGAAAGGGCTGAGCATGGTTCATCCCTTGGATGAGCATGCATGTGCAAGCATGATATTCTTTCTGATTTTTTCATTTTGAATTTTGTGGGGTTTTTTTTAGCTGTTATATTTGGAGATTTCGGTTGTATTTGGAGCTGTGTTTCGTTATAAGCAGGAGCAAGTGCATTCGAAGGCTTTGAATTCATGGCATAATACGGTCTGAATTTTGGGCGGTCTTGTGTGGAGGCAGGAGCTGGACTGGATGATCCTTGTGGGTCCCTTCCAGCTTGGGATATTCCGTGGTTCTACAGTGGCTGCAGGGGGATAAATGTGAATATGGCGTCGATAGTAAGCAGGGAAGTAGGGCTGGAGGAGGTGCTCAGAGGATGCTCAGGAAGCTCAGAAGATGATGCTCAGGGTTGCTCCTGGGGATGTTCAAAAGGTGCAAATGAATTGCTCAGGATGCTTGGAGGTGTGCTCAGGAGATGCCCAGAGGATGCCCAGGGGGTGCTCAGAGGATACCCAGGGGGTACCCAGCGGATGCCCAAGGTTTGGTCAGAGGATGCCCAGAGGATGCTCCCCTCCTCGAGCTCTGCTTCTCCGTGCAGCGCGGGCTCCGCTGAGCCGCTCCCTTGGTTGTTGTGCAAATTTCTGACATGACTAATTACTGTTTGGAGGATGTTTTGGAGGCTTCGCTAATGGATTTACACGTTCCCTAGCTCGACAACCTTGTTCTCCTGCTGTAAAAGCAGTGTTTCTGCTCAGCACGGATTTAACCACTGCTCTCCTTTGGGCAGGGCAGCACCAGTGAGGTCACGGAGTTAACGCAGAGTAAAGCATCCCCCGTGCGCGGGGCAAGACCCCAACCACGAGCAGCCCCTGAGCCATCCCATGGGGGTGAGGATGTTGGACCTCACAGTGCACAAAACATCCTGCTCTCTTTTTGGTTCAGAAACCTCCTTTTTTTGTTGTGTTTATTTATTTATTTATTATTTTTCTTTTCATTCTTTCTACGCGTATTGTAGAACTAATAGAATTTGAGAGCAGAAAATTTCGCTGCCCTAGGACTGAGCACTTAAAAGCATCGGTAATTGTCAGTGCGGCGCCTGCAAATCGCCCGAATTACCGTGCAGCCCAGGATGTTTGTGCTGAAAGTATTTGCACACAGTTGCCTTTTTTCAGAGGAAAACAGCAACATGCCTCGCGCCCAGGGAGAAAGGAGCTGTGTCTCAACGGGTATGAAAAGAGCCCATTTTCTGAGCCATTGGCTTGATGCTTTTGGGGAGGGTCTACCCTCGCGTCTTTCTGCTCTGCTGGCTGCTCCAGCAGCCCGTGAAGTTGCTTCTCGAGCCTGTTTGGCGGTGTTTCCGTGGGTTTTGACATCCAGGTGGCTTTGCAAAGGGGTTGGTGCCTCTCGGGTGGGATTTAGGGGGTGCTTGTAGGGCTCTTTTGGGGCTGAGGAGGGAATCTCCCTAGGGGGATAGGCAAGCTCTCTATTTGGGAGTAAATCCCAGCTGATGGGGAAAGGAGGGGCTTGGCAATATTTCCAAGGAGCAAACAAACAAACAAAAAAAAAAGCAAAACACAAAAAAATCATCTTGGCATGGAGAGATGTGAGTTTTAGGGTATCCCTGCTCACCTCCCAGTAAGCATCCGTATGGGGTCCCAGCCTGGCTTCAGGGCGCAGAGGATGCAACGGGGCAGCGCTGGGGCCAGATCCTTCTCTTCGGGATCACAGCTGCAAAAACCTCAACACGACCCAAATAGGCCCATTTTGCGACCCCAAGGGGCTCACCCCTTATTGCAGCTGCTGCAATCGGGCAGCCCCAACATCGGGCAAGAGACCGAAATCGCCCCGACCGCTTCTCCCTCCCCTCTTCTCCGCTAACGAAGCGCGCGTGCGTGGGTAATTAGAGGCTGCAACAGATGGCCGGGGCTTAGTTGAGAGCGACGCGGCCGTTACGAGGCGCTGCCAAGCGACTGCTCACGTCGGTGGGGGCTTGTTGACGCCAGCAGGGCTTTCGCACGGCAAGGAGGTGCAGGAAGGCAGCCACGGGCTTTCGGCAAGGAGCTGCCGAATTCCGCTTCCCGCCGTGATTTCACCCCCCTAAGCTGGGGAAGCCCTGCGAGGTGCACGCCTGAGTGCTGTGGAAAATCCATTTTTGGGGGCTGGAATTTTTTTTTTTTTTTTTTTTTTTAAAGCTGGGGTTAGCCAGGTGATGCTTTGGTATGGATATCCCAGTGGGAGGATGCGTGGTGGCCCCATCCTAATTTCTGCAGGGGGATGCTGCACTTGGTGGGTGGTTCTTCCACCTCCACAGCATTCCCGCATCTCTTCTTCTCATTTTGAATTATATATAAAAATCTGCATGCCATGGAGATCAAAGCACACCCCGCAAAGGAACGTGTTTTTGCTGGAAGCGGGGTTCTGTAGCATCCAAGCCTTTACCACCAGCGTTTCGCGGGCATTTAACGGCCACGGTTCGCAGGTTTTTGCTCTCAGCAGTGCCTTTGCCTCCCGTGAGCTTCTCCTTTCACTAATGCCATTACTTACCCTCCCGAGGAGCTGTCAGTGCCGGTAAACTCCAGCTGCTAAAGCGCATTACACAGCTCTCTCCTGAAGCCTTTGCAGTTATTAATAGTTATCGATCCACGGCTCCGTCACCAGCACCATCAGCGGGACACTCCCTCCCACCAGGGAGGAGGGGAGCTGGGGTGGAGGCTGGCAGTGAGTCCCCTCTGTCCTCCCCAGCCTTCCCGAAGTTCGCATTTCGGACAACGGCCCCTACGAGTGCCACGTGGGGATTTACGACAGAGCCACGCGGGAGAAAGTGGTCCTGGCGTCCGGGAACATATTCCTCAACGTGATGGGTGAGTGCAGCAATGACAGGGTGGGCGACGATGGTGATGTGACGATATGATGACGGTGGTGACGATGTGATGGTGGCAAAGATGTGACGGTGGTGGCGTGGCGATGATGTGGTGGTGGCGGTGATGATGCGATGGTGACGCTGCGGTGGCGTGGTGGTGATGACATGGGGATGTTGTGGTGATGATGGGTGGTGGGTGAGTGAGCAGCTGGGTGGGGACGGTGGGGAGCCGTTAGGAAGGTCTCTATGCCCCACCCTCAAACCACCACCGAGGCGTTTTGGCAGTGGTGACCTCTAGCTCGCAACTCCCCAGTTTGCAACCCCAGTGAGTTGCAGGGGGTCACAAGGATGATGCTGGGGACAGGGTGGGGACACCATGCTCACATCCCAGCTCTTCATCCCCCAATGCAGCTCCACCAACGTCCATCTCGGTGATCGCCGCCGACACGCCAGCGCCTTTCAGCCGCTACCAGGCGCAGAACTTCACCCTGGTGTGCGTGGTGTCCGGCGGCAAGCCCGCCCCGCTGGTGAGCCGAATTTCTTTGTTTCTGAAAATATTTGTAGGCTGGGTGCCTACAATCACTTGGCAGAGAGCAGGGGAGGGGGAGATGCTCTCTGTATGTCCCCTCACTGTGACCTGACAGTTGGACTCAATGAACTTTGTAGGTCCCTTCCAACTCCTCCTCTCCTCTCTCCTATGATCATAGCTAATAAAGCTTCTCTCTGACCGATCTTAAATTGTACTTGCATTGTTATGCACGTCATCCCTAGACCTCCAACAGGAAGTTCTACCGTTTTTGTTCTGAATAGATTTTTAAGTATACATTAACAGATCTGGTGGCAAAACAAAGGAAATAACTGCCCATTAACCCCATAGCATCCTCCTGCAGAGCCCTAGGGGGACAACCCCATGCAAAGCTGCCCAAGGGGACAGCACAGCCTGGTGACGTCCCCACGTGCTCCCCATCCCCTCTATCCCCTCCACAGGTGTACTTCAAACGCGACGGGGAGCCCATTGAGGCCACCCCGCTACCAGAGCCGCCGGCCGCCACCGGCAACTGGGCACCCCGCAACCTCCTGCACCGCGACCTGGATGACACCAAGCTGCCCAAATCGCTGGCCGAGGGCGAAATGGGGGGCAGGCCCCCCAACACCGCCGAGCCCCCGCGGGGGCTGGCGGCCGAGCGGGGCCCTGCCACCGAAGCCATCCCTGAAACCGTGGTGAGCAGGGAGTTCCCGCGCTGGGTGCACGTGGCCGAGCCCATCTACTATTTCCGCCACACGCACGCGCCCGTCAGCGACGGCACGGTGGAGGCGCGGGCCACCCTCACCTGGACCCTGAACCCCCAAATCGACAACGAGGCGCTCTTCAGCTGCGAGGTGAAGCACCCGGCACTCTCCATGCCCATGCAGTCGGAGGTGACGCTTGGTAAGGAGGGTGGCTGTGTTTAGGAGGGATTTCTTGGCTTTTCTTTTTGCATTTATTGCAATTTAAACAACAACAACAAATTTTTTTTGTTTGTTTTTTCTCCATTTGTTGCATTAATTGCAATTTGCATTTGTTGTTTTGTGTTTGCATTTTTGCATTTTTTGTATTTTTACCTTTATTGCAATTTTGCGTGATTGCATTTTGTATTTTTGCTTTCTTACTTCTTGCCTTTTCCTTTTGCATTTATTGCATTGGGCTCTTGGCTTTTTTTTTAATTTTATTTTTATTTCTTGCATTTTTACCTTTTTACCTTTTCCCATTTCTTTTCATGTTCTTGAGGCGCCCAAGGATCAAAGCAGGGTGCCGTGGAGGGCTGCGTGATGATCGGAGGAGGCAATACTGATGCTCCCCACAAGCAGAGGCACCCTAAAGAGGGCTGCTGGCTTTTTTTGGGGGGCGGGGGAGGTGGGACAGGATCCATCGAGTGAGGAGGCATTTTGCTGTGTGTTGTAGAGGAAACAGAGCGTGGGGTGGGATGCATGAGGCAGGAGGGGTGCAGGGAGAAGGGCAGTTTTGGGGCAGAACCAGGGCAGGATGCTAGCAGTCCAGGGATGCTTGTGGGGGAGGATGGGGTTCCCTGGAGGGTCTATGGGGTGCAGAGCCCCTCATGCACAGGGGAGGTAAGGAAAGAGCCTATGGGGCTGCTTCCCCCCACATCCTCATAACCTCAGGGTCCCCTAAAAATAGGAGCAAGCTCTGTCCCTGCACAGGTGGGTGCTGGGGCACGTGGCTGGGGGATGCAAGAGGTTGGCAGAGGGGTGGGGGCTGTAGACTCGGGCAGTGGGGTTTTGGGGTGATGTGTGGGGCCTGTAGGAGGATTGAGATCCCTGGGGTGTTAGAGCAAGGCAGCCCCATTGGCTTTCCACCCATCTTCAGTGTGTGCAAGCACCTCAGGGCTTTGCCCCATTGCTCCATCTCCTCTGCTTCGGCACATCAACCACCCCAATTAGCAGGAAGGTGGAGGCCCAAGGCCTCAGTGAGGAGGGCAGCTCCTCCAGAGCCCTCCATCATCTGTTCCTGCCCACCAAGCATTAAAGCCCACTCCCAGCACACAACCAGCCAAAAAATGAACTAACAATCCTACACTTTCACACACCCCCACAAACCACGTAACTGCACAGCCCCACAAGTTCCTGAGCTCACAGTTCACCCACATCCCTGGTGTAGGAGGCTTGCTAATGCAGAGCCCTCGCCCTACACACAATGAGCCAAAACCTAAACTAGATCTTGTGTTTTCACACCTTCTGGGGCTCCACATGAGGCTGAGACCCTGGTGAGCAGGACTGTGGCTTGCTTGCTAATTAGGGAGCCCTCCCACCACCACCACCTCCCTGCCATTAAGGACCCTGTCAGTGCAAGCAACAATTCAAAAATAAATTAAAACGCCTGCACTGAGCATCATCCTGCGCTGCACACAAGGCCCGGCCTGGCTTCATCCCCAGCAGTTCCAGCACCTGTAATGGCCAAACTTGCCCCACACTGCCCCCCAGATCTGGCCAGGACCACTTCTTCACCCCCTAAGGTACATCCAGCCTGTGTGTCCCACCACCACCATCCACACAGAGGTTGTGACACTAATGCAGCAGCCCCCAGTAATCCCCATTAATAATATGTATAAAACAAACAAACAAACAAAAAAACCCTTTGATTTGATACAAAAAGATTACCTTTTGGTGCAGACCATCCTCATCACCTCCAGCCCATTTGTGGCCACCTCCCCAAGGTCACCTCATCCTGGGGACACTTTCCTGAGGTGCCCACCTCCATGCCCATGGCATCAAAGCAGCCAGCCCCCCCATTTTGGCTGGGAAATATGTCCTTGGCCATCAATACATCCCACAGCAGTCATCTATCAATCTTGTCATCCCATTCATCAGCCCGCAGGGTACTTGCCTACCTGTCCATCAGTCATCTGGCCATCCATCAGTCTGTCCATCAATCACCCAGCCACCAACCTCCCCAGCTGTGCCACCGCCTCGTCAAACCCTCATTAACCCCAACCGAGGGCAGATGACCCTTTTCTCTCCATCCCGTTCTGTTGCAGTCGCTCCCAAGGGCCCGAAAATCACCATGACCCCAACGAGAGCCCGCGTTGGAGACACTGTTCGGATCTTGGTGCAGGGCTTCCAGGTCAGTGTGCCCATGGGGTGATGCTGTCCCCACATCCACACCACCACTCCAAGGTCGTGATGTGGCCATCAAGCTGGGATGAGGGTGGCCACGTCCTGAGGGTCATGGCCCCCTCCCTGATGTGCCCCCCATACAGAACGAAGTCTTCCCCGAGCCCCTCTTCACGTGGACCCGCGTGGGGAGCCGGCTCCTGGACGGCAGCGCCGAGCACGCCGGCAAGGAGCTGGTGCTGGAGCGGGTGCCGGCTGAGCTCAACGGCTCCATGTACCGCTGCACCGCGCAGAACCCGCTGGGCTCCACTGACACCCACACCCGCCTCATCGTCTTTGGTACGGCATCGGCCTGCCCAGCATGCCCCTTTCCCTCCCTCCTCCCTCCTAACCCCTCTCTCTGATTTTTTTGTATTTTTCCCCCCCTAGAAAACCCAAATATTCCCCGAGGAACAGAGGACTCCAATGGTGAGTGGTGGCTGGAGAGGGGCAGACCCCAAAACCAGGAGGTGCTGGCCCCATCCCTGCTGAACCCAAGCATCAAGACTGATCTCCCTAAGCTCTCCACCTCTTTTCTCCTCCTGCCTAGGTTCAGTCACCGGCCACCGCAGCTTCAGATTAATTTTGGCGCTCACCCTAACAGTGATCCTGGAGCTGACGTGAAGCTTCGCTCGCCTCTTCCTCCTCCTCCTCTTCCTCCGTATGGCTCCACCCGGCATTTACACCTCTGCCAATTGGTTCTCTCTCTTTTTTTTTTTTTTTCTATGCTATTTACAGTCTCAGTCTCTTTCTGTCTGTGTCTTGGCTTCCTCAGACAATTTAATTAAAAGGAAAAAAAAATCTGCCCCTGTAGAAGGCTGTGCTGAATGTTTTGCCTCCTGTGCGTAGAGGCAAGGGAGGGGAACTGGGTGAGGATCTGGGGACCGCCTTGAGATTCCCAAGATCACCTTGGGGTACCCAGAGGCAGGGTCTAGGAGGGGGGATACACACAAAGCTTTCTGATGCTACAATGCAAGGACCCTTGGAAAAGCAGCAGGGGCCATCTCCCTCCATTTATGCTGCCCCCAGTGCACTCAGTAGCAGAAGGATGATCCTAACCCCACCACATTACCAAGGTACCGAGCTGCCCCAGGACTCAGCATTGCCAGCATCAGTGCCAGTGGGGATGAGACCCTAAAATGCCAGAGCTCACCCACCTGTGCTCCATGCTGCCCTCCTGATGCTGAACCTGCCCCATGCAGGCATCCACTCCCCTGCCTTTTCCTCTGGGAACTTAATCCTGGAGGATTAGCCAGCAGCCATGCAGTGCTTCAGCTTTCCAAAGCCCTGTGCTAGTGCTAAGCGTTATTACTGTTATTACTATTATGATTAATTATTACTAAGCAGATTCACTTCCTACCACTCACCGTTGCCAGTGATTTCCAGACCTCAAAGGAGCTGAATAAACACACAGCAGCTCAGGAGTTAGTACCAATGCGCGAAAGCGCCCAGCACTGTAATTTGGGCTGGAAGCCACGCGGGGATGGGCTTGCTCCAGAGCCCCTGGCTGGTTGGGAATTAGGAGGATTAGCGATTCCACTTTCACCATGAAGCAAAGGAACCAAGCATCCGCATCCCTGCCAGCAAGGAAGGATACTGGCTGCCTGAATCCCCAGCTCTCCGAACCAGCTGCCCCATTCCAGCACTGGGCACCCTGCCCCAGAGGCTTTACGGCTCCAAAGCGGGTTGCAGATGCTTGCTCTCCCTGGTTGAGACGGGAACCTTTCTTTTTAGCGAAATCCACTCTATTTGGTTTACCTGCACGCTGAGGACCAGGCAGCAGAGTTCCCAATGGCACAGATGTTCCTCACTGGGTCAGAGATGCACCAACCCGTTTGTGCTTCTGCGCCCTCTACCAAACGCAGTTAAACAACCATTATGCCAGCTCACCATGAAAATGGGGATTTACAGACATCCAAACCTCTGTTTAAATGCAAATGCAATGTTTTAACCTGGAACCATGGAACTGGGTGTAAGGAAGGCAGTGCCATCACCCACTTCATTGCACCATCTTCAGAGCGATGTGACCACCGGGGGAGGATCCATGAGCTGGCAGGCTCAGCACCCCAAATCCACAATCCATCTGGGACTCTTGGCTCTTTCCTTACCGACACTGGTATAATGATGGCAGAATATCTATCGCTGTGCAGAAAAGGATGGAGATTTGGGCCCTCTCAGCACCAGAAGAGCACAAATGGTGACCAAGGATACGCACAAACCTCTTGCTTCGGGCAGAGATGCCTGCTTTCATGTCGTCTCACTTGATACAGACCTGCTGGCCGTATGAAGAGGTGATGGACGTGGAGTTGTGTCACCTCACCAAAAAACCCCACACATAACCTGGGCCTGGCCACCACCTCCTGCCCCCTCTTATCCTTCACCTGCTGCCATCCTCCAGGGAATTACAGAGGACATCAGATAAATCCCTGTGACCCCCCCGACACACACCCCTGTTGTTTGAGGACCTGGCAGTGAATAATGCAGGAGGCTGCTGGGGTACAGAGCTGCTCTGCGTGGTTCATTATTGATGAGAGCTGACAGATCCTCCGCTGACAATCTGCCTAAGAGATATGATTAGCTTGTAAAAAATTAATCGCACTTCTTAGGGATGACGTGAGCTTAAAACCTCAAGGAGTGGCATTATCGATGTTGCCTAATTTCAGTGGGCTTTGAAAGGGTTTTAGCAAAATTTGGAGGCAGCAATTACGTTCAATTAGGATCACAATTGCCAAGACATCCCCGCCGCTTGCAACAGCCGCGCCCCCTGCTCCAGCACAATCCCTACAAGGTGCTTGGTCCTTCCAAGCCCTATAAAAACCTGATGAGAAAACCCACTCTCATCTCAGCACACACGGCAGCGTGCCCAAGGCTGGGGCTTTGGCAGCACAGCCCTTCGTCTCAAGGTTGCAGCACATCCAACATCAGGAAGCCTCCAGCCTTTGGGGACATCAGGTGGGGTCACAAAGGCAGGGATGCGCCAGGCGGGAGCGACAGCGGGTTTTGCTCGGCGCTTCCCCTGCCTCCATCCCATCATTACCAGGCGCAGTTGCTTGGCTGGGTTCACAGGGCTGCTGACAAACGCATGCATAATTCATACTTCCCTACACAACGAGCCCTCTATGCAGATCTTGGTGCCGATTAACAACGGTGGCAGCGAGAGATGAAAAAACTCTGGGGTCACGTCTACATACAGGTGGCCAGACCCCGCAAGGCACATGGGGCCAATTAGAAAAGCCCCAGAATGCCCCCAAATGCCCCCCTGGCCTCAGTGCACGCACCACTCTGACCCCAGCACCCGCCTTGGTGTTTGGCCAGGAGCTTCAGATGCGCCTCTTACCGAGGTTTCCAGCTATAGATTTTGGATCCCCGTGCCAAATGGAGGAGAGCTGCTGGATGGGTTTTGGCACACGTTGCTTCAGCTTGGAGATGCAAGCAAGATGCATCATGTCACCACCCTTCCAACACTAAAATTCAGCTCTTTATCCAAATACCTTCATTCTCTCGATCTCTTCTTTGCTGCATTTCCCAATGCAAGGTGTCACCTTCCCAAATGCAATAACCCCACAGTAAAACAGGGTGCCAGCAGAAGGGTGCATTCAGGTGTCCCCACCTTCCTGGGAAGGATCTGGTCCAGCAGCACCTCTCTGCTTCGCCTCCAGCCTCTTTCTATAAATATCACACTATTTATCACACAGTCCTCCTCTGGGTGCACACAAATGCACAACAGCCCTGAGAAACAGAGCCCTGCACAGAGGAGAGCGGTATTGCAGCCTTGAGCTTACAAGCAATGACACCTGGGTGCCACGAGGCACAAGACCCCAGTGGTGCCTCAGTTTCCCCAGCCCTCAGGTAAGAAACCAGCACTGAGTTATCTCCTGCACATACACCCTGACATGAGGGGTTGTTTTAGCACACCAGGCCTCATTTTTCCAGCAAATCCCACTGAATCAGGATCAAACCAGCAGGCAGTGGTGACCTGGGGATGCACAATTCCCCCAGACCTTCAGAATTCAGATGGGAACTGGTCACACTCCTGACATCTTTTACAAGGGGAGGAGGAAGAAAATGTGACACTGTCCAGCATCCACCGTGCCTCAGTTTCCCCCCAGCAACTCCCATCCCTGTGTGCATCCTGATAAGCCCTGATGCAGCACCTCATCCCTTCAAAACAATTTGCTCAAGCCTCTCCAATTCCTTCCTATACCATTTTTTTCCCCTCACCCCAATGATTTTGTTTTCTTCCCC
The DNA here is from genome assembly GCA_013399715.1 of Alectura lathami. Classification (NCBI taxonomy): domain Eukaryota; kingdom Metazoa; phylum Chordata; class Aves; order Galliformes; family Megapodiidae; genus Alectura; species Alectura lathami. The sequence goes on from VXAV01010407.1 coordinate 119,013, forward strand.
TGCGCACACCCTCCCCCCATCCACATGCATCACACCAGCCTGCAGCTCCCCACCAGCCTCCACTCCAGCTCTATTTGCAGGAGTTCCCCCTCCCCAAGCCTGCAGCTCCTCTCCCGATGGCTCATTATTCACCTGCCGCTTCCAGGCTCACCACCAAGCAAGCTCAGTGGCTTTTGGGATACTTCCCGTCACCCTTCGTTAGTTAGCGTGCTGCCAAATTAGTCACCCGGTGGCGCAGAGCAGCTGCTCGGCGTCGGACCAAAGGTCTGCCCGGCTCCAGGCTGCTTTCTCCCTCCCCTCCCCATGCTCAGCTTTCTCCTGGCTTCACCCATCCGGGAGAAAAAACAAGGGAACGAGACCTTTCCTGGACTGAGCATGTTGTTTTCCTCTTCCAGCGCTATTAAATTGCAAAAAGCAACAGAGCGAAGCAGCGTCCACAGGCTGCTCAGAGGAGATACCTTCCCTCCTGTCGCCGTTGTGCTTCCTTAAGCTTCTCTCTGACCCTCTCTGTTTACCAGGCTAATAAAGCCGGCTCTGTGTCACCAGCTCCCTGCTGGTGGCACCTGAGCCCTCCCCGTCCCACCTTGCTCAAACACGCAAAGCTTCCATGCAAACCTCCTGCCAGCTCGCCTGCTCAAAGTCACCTTGCCCCAAACTCCCGGTGAGCGCTCCCCAGATCCACTGGGGTCTTGGCAATCATTAATCGGATTCTTTGCATTCCCGAGTGCTTGGCATGGAAAAATGAGCCAGCAGGTGACTGTGTCCTGGCAGTCCGACATGCAGCTGGCCAGCAAGCTGGTCCTCTCCGCCGCCGCTCTGCTCCTGCTGACTTTGGCATACAGGTTTTACAAGTCCCGCTCAGCCCCTGGCAGCCCTGGACCCAGCAACCTCGCAGACGACGCTTGTGGAGAGACGAGGAGAAAGGAAAACACTGCCTGGGATGGGCAGGAGGCAGAGGGTCTGCGTCGCAGGCAGGCGTTTGCAGCACGGAAGGGCGGCAGTGATGCCCAAGCGAGCGTCGCGGAGCTGCGGCAAGCACAAGCACGCGGAGAGCAAAGTCTGCCAACGGGTGAGGAGGAGAAAGAAGGAGAGCCAAAATCTCACAGCACCGGGGACCCAAATGAAATGCTGAGTGGGGAGGAGGGTGGCAAGCATGAACTTGGCGTGCTTGTCTCACACCCCAGGCTTCCCAACAGGCCATCGGGGCACGGAGGTGCACAAAGCACAGAGCAGGATTTGGCCATCGAAAACATGAGCCAGGAGGGGAGCAGAGGGACGATTCAGACCCTTAGTGTCACCTCGGAGCTGGGGGTAAAGATAACGGAGAGCAACAGGGAGTCGGACACCTCCTACTCTTTCTCCTCAGTTGCAAAGATCCAGGTGGAGGAAAGTTTCGTCGCTGAGAGGAAGGCGAAGGATGGGGACGGGCAGCTGTCCCTCCGCCTGAGAGGTAAAGTCTATGATTACTATGTCCAGTCCACCTCCCATTCAGTGTCAACAAAAAGGTCTCTCCCCTCTGCCTCCATGGAAACAGCCCTGAGCCGCAGCTCAGAGCATGTCAGTGAAGAGCTGCAGAACTTGGAGTGGGTCAACACAGAGCAACAGAGATCAGAGGGGGCCAACAAAGAGCTGCAGAGATCAGAGGATGCCAACAAAAGCCAGCAGGGCCTGGAGCAAGCCAACGAAGAGCTGCAGAGCTTTGCCACTCCGCTCCCTGAGACCCATCCCCAGGAACCAACCGCAGCCTTGCAGGACCCCACTACCTCTCCCACTGTCCCATCAACTGTGGAGAGTTTGGAGATTGCCCCCAAGCCCCCAGCTCCCACTCGTATCCTCAGCCGCAAGAACAGCGTCCTCCAGATTGCCGAGAACCCCCACCTCCAGCTGCCCATGGATGGTTTCGGTGTCACCCCAGCCAGCACACCACCAGCAAGCCCCCGGCTGGAGCTGGTGGCTGGGTCCAACTTCTTCCAAACGTCACCTCCCAGCCTGGACACCCGTTTGGACCTGGGGAACTGCTATGAGGTGCTCTGTGCGGCCAAGGCAGAGAAGCTCAGTGATCTCCAGGATGCTGCCTACAAGGTCATGAGTGACAACTACCTGCAGGTGCTGAGGACACCCTCCATCTACGGCCGCCTCAACGCCAACGAGCGAGAACTCATCCTCCGGCGGCGGATGAAGGGGAAGACGTGTGTCACCGTGGCGGACATCAGCACCCTGGAGCCTGGCCTCCAAACCAGCCGGCTCTGTTACTATGATGATGAAGGGGACCGCTGGCGTCACCTGTGCCACCTGCCACTGGAGGCGGTCTCAAGGGGCTGCGCCATGTGCAGCATGTTCAACTACCTCTTCGTGGTGGCCGGCTGCGAGGGCTCAGGCCGCGCGCAGAGACCCTCCAACCGCGTCTTCTGCTACGACCCTTTGACTGACATCTGGAGGGAGATCTGCCCCTTAAACCAAGCGCGGCCCCACTGCAAGCTGGTGGCCTTGGACGGCTGCCTCTACGCCATCGGCGGTGAGTGTCTCTACACCGTGGAGCGCTACGATCCCCGGCATGACCGCTGGGCCTTCGCCGCCCCCCTGCCTCACGACACCTTTGCCGTGGCCCACACGGCCACGGTGTGCGACGGGGAGATCTACGTGACGGGAGGCACCTTGCGCTACGTGCTGCTGCGCTACGCGGCCCGCACCGACAGCTGGACGGTCAGCCCGGCCGGCGGCGGCGGCAAGGACCGGACAGTGGAGATGGTGAGCGTCAACGGCTTCATCTACCGCTTCGACCTCAACCGCAGCACGGGGATCGGCGTTTACCGCTGCGGTGCCAAAGCCAAGCTGTGGTACGAGTGTGCGGCCTACGCCGCAGCCTACCCGGCCTGCTTCCAGTGTGCCGTGGTGGGTGGCCTGGTGCACTGCATCGGCCGCCGCTTCCACCTCCGCTTCTTGGCCGACCCTGTCTCGCCGCGCTTTGGGAACAAGGAGCTGCAGCCCTTCCCCTCGCCCCACGGCAGCCTGCTGCCGGCTGTCCTGGTGCTGCCGCGGGTGGGGACGGAGCAGACGCGGGTCTGAGGCAGCCGCAGGTTAGACACGGTAAGATGGTGACAGCCAGGTGACAGGAGCCACCAGCCTGTGTTTGCCTCCCAAATGCTGCTGGCACTGCTGGAGCAATGCTCGCAGGGCAACGTCACCCCCAGCCACCTCATCTTCCCCATAAGTGGAAAGGAAGGAGACATTGCGCTTAGACACGTGTAAACCCAGCCCTGGGAACACAAGGAAGAGCAAAGCCGGAGCTGGGTGAACTCATTTGCTTCCAGGTATTTAATTCAGGTGTGCCTACCCAAATGCAAACAAACCCAGGCTCCCAGCTGCCCCATAAGTTGCTGCTCTGCAGACACCAGGTTTTTAATATTGACCCAGAAGCCCAGCATATGGGGGGATTTAGGGCATGGAAACGCAGCAGTGAGGTTTGGTCCCTAAGAGGTATCACCAAAGCGTGTCCCCATCGGCATCAAGCTGTCATTGAGCTTTCACGTCACCCCAGGGCACAAGACTGGGGACCAAAGTGCCCCGGGGAGGTACCACTCCTGCTATTGCCTTGTTACCCTTACCATATCCTCAGCCCAGAATAATATATAAATATATATTTATATGCACGCAATGTAAATAGATGCTATAGATTTATAGACAGCTGGTCTTAAATAAAATTAAAGTGAACATTTGGTAAAATTAACCACAGGCTACTGTTGCGCATCGTTTAAAGACTAATGGGAACAAAGAGACCAGTGCATGTTTTACATCGCTAATTACTGCACAAAGCAATGTCTCCAAGGAAGAACCCCAAAGCAAAGCAGAGCCCTCGCTGTGAGCAGCTGGTTCAGCACCGGGGCCTCTCATTCTTTTCCTGGGGTTGTACCGACCTCGTTCCATCTACACCCCGGTGTCCTGCCAAAAGCTCACTTTGGGTAATTGCATTTTCTTCCCCGAGCTCCTTGAGCTGTTAGGGAAATGGCTCGTCATCCGTCACGTTCATCGCTGCACACCGCTGCTGTGTGCTGCCAGTCCCAGGCAGACAAATGCAGCTCTCGGACAGACAGACCCCTCCCGTACCAATGTCCTCAGCCAAGCACAAAGTCACTAATGCGCGTGAATGGTGCTGGGTGCCACTCTGTGTGCCCTGCGGCTTAGGCTCTTTCAGAGTGCATTTTCCGGGTGTGAACAGGGAAATATTCTCAATTTGTTTGGCTTGTTTTTCTCCCGGTGATTATTGCCACCTCATCACTTTCCCTACGTTTGCCATCCCAGTGATCAGCCCAAAAGGCACAATTAGGGGACATGGTCGTTCGCAGGTTTTATGGCCACATGTTCCCAAATAGCTCCTGACCTGCCACCAAAAGCCATTACTCCCGAGCTCAAAGCTCACAACCCCACGGTATTTATTTCTTCTTCCTGCATGGCCAAACTGCCTTGAAGGTCTTCCCAGAATTGTTGGTGGCATCGGTGGGGAAAGACCCTGGGAGGAAGCAAAGCCATGCTAATTAACCCTGCCTCTGTGCTTTACTCGTTAGCACGTTGTACAGTGCTTCTGCTGATGGAGGATGGCAAGGCACCTCTCCCCGTGCTGCAAGCTGTCACAGTCCTGGGGCGCAGGGCACTTCTCTGCCACCCTGGGGCCACCTCATCCGAACGCACCAGCAATATGCAGCATGCTGCATCCCAGCATCTCTCTGCTGGGGTGTCTCATGAGTCAGAAAAGCTTTATAATTATTGCACCTCAACCTGGCAGCACCTCACCCCCTTTGCACTCCTGTTTTCCCCACCAGTAACCGATCTCCAGCACCACCACCACGACCCCGAGCCCAGCCTCAGCCTCTTGGGCATCCCTGGGAGGTGGAGGCCTGGAGGCTGGGTGGGACAGAGGCAGCTGGAGCCCTTCCAGCTGACGGCTTTTATTTCAGCTTCGCAGGGCTCCTGCCCTTCTCACGATGCCTGTTTGCTTCCGCCTGAGGTTTCACCTGAGGTTTAACTCCTTGTTTCCAGGCTGCACAGCCCCGTGCAGGCAAGGACAAACACACTGCAAAAATAAAGCTTTTCCTCATTCCCCAGCATGACCATGAGCAATTAATAGCACCAACCACGGGGCCCATGCTCTCCCTCCCACTCCTGCACTCTCCCATATTAACAGGATTCGCCTGGGGAGGCATTTTGGAGATCGAACGCGCCAAGGACGTCCGGTGCCAGAGCAGAGCTCGTTCTGCAGGGAAGGGCAAAGCCAGCTTTGGGCACAAAGCACGCAGCAATCCCCCGCTCGAGGGCAAAAGGAGTTTTGGCTGAGGTTAGTGGAAAGCAGCACAGAGGAAAGGAGGAAAGGACAAGCGTAAGGCGATACTCAAACCTGGATGATTTTTTTCATTGCAGCTTACGACATCAAGATATTATTTTTGCTAATCAGATCGGCAAAGAACATTTCTTTTGTCCACCCTCTCATAGGCACCTGTCACTGCCCTCACGTCCCACAGCCTCACACCAGCTCTGTTCTTCCCCCAGCAGAGATGATCCCTGCTAGGTGCAACTGCTGAACCACGCTGCTTTGCAACCACACGCAGCCCTTGCACTAAATTTGGTATTTTCTTCTAATCAGGAAGCTCCATTATCTACCCCGCCACATTTATTTAGGCAATTACATAGTTTAATGTACGTTGATTCCGATTCTTAATTTTTTACATTTTTGATTATGGTAGAAAACAGTGAATGACGCATTTCTTATTTACCAGGCACTTTTTTTTCCCCATTTGCAATGTGCCAGGCTGCATTCAAATGGAAATTGGAAGTCAATTAAAGAAGTGAAAAACTAGCATTTTAAAATCTTTTTTATTAGTTAAACGCTGCTACCTTCAATGTGTCAGCTACATCAGGGGGAAAAAAAAGCAAAAAGTGAAAAAGTGAGCTTATCCAGACATGTTTTGCATTTAAAACTGATGTGATACATGAAAGAAATATTAAGCATAGCAAGCTGCCAAATTAAGCATCTCGTTCACGACAAGCAGGAGCAAGCTTGTGTCGGTACCTGAGGTTGCTCAGAGGAGCCGAGTGGGAATTTAAGAGCAGAGGAAAAGAAAAAGGAAAAAATCCTGGTGCCTGCAGCAATGTGGCATCTCTCAGCCCCTGGCTGTGGTTGTTCCTGGGGAGGGTTCCTACATCATGTGGGGACACCATGCTGTTACAGGCTGAATTGCTGTGGGGAGAGCCTCTGCGAGGTGTTTGGAGTCGGGAGGGGTGTCCTCTCCTCTCCCATTTATTTCTCCAGCCCTTCCACCAGATTGCCCAAGCACAGCTTGCTGTAGAAGATACTGAGGCACCAGCAGGAGCCCCGTTTGCAACCAAGAAGGTGGCAGGGATCTGCACCCAAGCAGCTCAGCCCCGTTTGGAAGCAGGCATTAACGATGCTACTGCGACTGCACAGCCCAGCCCTGTCCTGCTGCACAGTGCCCAGAGGGACACTTGGTGGCACCTTGATCAGCCCCAGGAAACTCGGAGGCTGCATGGGGACACCGAGAAACCAGGCGAGAGTTCAGGAACACGGGAGCTATTCAGTAGGAACAGCCGCCGTCTACGCGCAGACCTTACCCCAAATTTGCCCACAGAGGCTGAAGGATGGGAATCAAAACCCCACACGCAGGGCACCGGGGACGCCAGCCAGCATGGAGAGGTCGGCAGTAATGAAAGATGCTATCGGGGGAGCAGGCGGCCGGCCAGCCAAACCTAATTAGTGGCACTTGCGGACATCGAACCTCAGCAAGGATGGGGAGGGGACGGAGCTGGGGGAAGGGAGCACATCCCCTTGCCATCATTCTGAGAGGAAAACACGGCCATTTGGAGTCTGTCCAAGCTGGAATAACAGCCTGGCGAATGACTATTTAATTAAAATCCGCACGGCGTTTGAAGGGAGAAGGGCTCGGAGTGAATAAGCGCGGCGATAAAATATGCATAGGCTCCAGCAGAAGTTCTCCCTCCCCAGCACAAGCCTTTGCTTAAAGCGTTGATGGCTTTTGATTCACAAGCTGCAGCGAGGAGGGAAAGTTTGCCAGCCACTATTTCAATCCTGCTGGGAGTTCTTTCCGGGGGTTATAGCCACGCTATAGTTTAGGATGTGTCAGCGCCGGCGTCATAAACACAGATTAGAAATGCTATAAAAGGGAAAAAAAAAAAATAAAGTAAAATAAAACCTACTCTCCTGGCTGGAGTTTACCATCCTGCAAGCTTGGGCCAAAGGGAAATTTTTTCTCCATTACAGAAATAAAATCAATAAGGCTAGTTTTTACTCACAGGAAAACCAAAGCAGGGGAGAAGGGAAAACTAAAGCTGCAGAACGGGGAAAGAGATGATTGTGATGAGGAAGGTGGGCTGGGGTGAGAGCTAGGGGTCCCTTATGGGTACACGCACGGGGTGAAACCCCACAATCAGAGAACCTGCGGAGATGCTCTCTCACCAAGCTAACCAACACCAGATTTTGTGTTATTCCAGCTCTTTGGGTCCATCACTCTCTACAATGCCCTGGGCACAGGTGGATTTGGGACAACAGCCCCCATGCCAGGTCACTGCCCCAAAATGCCTCCACTCCCATCAGAACAAATAACCTTTTCGTCGCTCACTGGCTTTGCACTAGGAGGATTTTTGATGATGCTCAGGTTGCTTTGGATCAATGTTGTTCAGGCAGTTAGCACCACCCAAGCGCCAGGATGGGCTTTGTTTCAGGAAGTGCCTTTTTACCCTGAAACGAGCAGCCTGGCAAGCCAGCACAGAGCCTGTGCCAGCAACAGATCCATGTGCTGTCCTCAGAAATAATGAAGTTCAGATTTAATGAGGTCCTGTGCTGCGGCACAAAGAGATGCATTTCTCCACAGCCCTGGGATCTCTCTTCCAAACACCCTTCATGCGAGAGCTTGTTGGTCTCAAAGGAAAGGCAAATCTTTCATTCAGAGCCCCCAGATGGATAAAACAACATGGTCAAGACCCACACAGACACGAAGTTCAAATGAGAAAGCAATGAACACTTCCTTCACGCTGCAGCTGCAGCTCTCGCCCCATCCTGAGACTTTTCATCACCTCTCTGAGCCTTCTCCATCAGCTCACCTTAAGCAGCATACTGCAACCTGCTCCCCACCGTATGATCTCCCTTTTGCAGCCCGAGACCAAGCCAGACCCCGCTGTCACTCATCACCCCCACTGGCCCCAAACATTGTATGAACTTGGTCTGCAAGAGCCTCTTAGGTGCCTCTCAGGCAGGACCTCAGGGTCCTGCCAGCTTTGTTTTTATTTTGTTAAACCCTGTTTTGGTTTATGATGCCTCCAACCGAAGGAAACCATTGCACTGGAAGCATCCTCCACGCCATGCCTCCTCCGCTGCCATCCGTCAGAGCCAACCATCCATCCCCCAAGCGCTCCAGGGCGGCTCAAATCCACCCATGAAGGATAAGCAGCAGCTCCTGGACCTGCCCCGGGCTATTACTCCTCATCACAACCTCATTTAGTGCCACTGCCAAAGAACAGCGACTGCAGGGCCAGCCCCAGGACAGGCATCCCCCTGTGCAGCTGGCACTGATTGCATTCCCCTTCCCCACTCCGTTATCCTAAAGCTTCTGCAACACCCCCACGAATCACATCAGCCATGCACAGATGGAGAGAACAAGAGGAGCCGAAGCAAGGGACTGTCTCATACCCTCCAAAACCACTCTGGAAAGGCAAGTTAGTTATTGCTACAGGGATGCTGTGGTCCCATCCCCACCTTCAGTCGCTTGTAAGGGTTTTTGGGGCTCCCCAGAGCTGCGCAAAACCTCCAAGGAGGTCAGTACAACACTTGCAGCTGACAACCTGGGAGCAGGTTTCACACCTCTAAAGAACCCCTCCAGCTCCTGTCTCCTCCACCCCCAGGCATTTTGTAGCCCCAGCAAGAGCTCTTTGACATCAGCTCTGGAGCCAGTGGGATTTTTTTTGCCCCCTCCATCCCTCTCCCCTGCCTTATCAGCTGGCAATGCAGCGCAGCCAAGCCCCAGCACTGGCCACCGCTGATAAAGGGCTTAGGGCTGGTGCCAAGAGCAAGAGAGGCTCTGAGAGGGGTCCCGGGGGTGCCAAGCTGGCTCCAGCCCAGCTCCCCTTTGCACCAAGGAGTTCAGCAAATCCCACATTAATCGGCACAGCAGGCAGCAGGCTCCTGCATACCACCAGCAAGGGCTGGGGTGGGACCCATGTAATTGTCCCCCCTCCTCTAGCTGCCCTCCTGCAAGCTCTCTGCTCTCTTTCACCATGCCTAAAACCCTTCCTAGGGTTCAGCTGCTTTGCATTTGCTCCTCAGCGTTGGGGTTTCGGGACTGGACCATAGCCTCTCCATCGCCACCCCTAGGGAGTTTGCCCCATTGCTTCCCAGGCATCTTGCAGAAGCCAGCCCTGCAGAGCGCAGAGAGCATTTTCCCACCCTCCACTGTAGGACCTACCCTCCCTCAAAGCCTAAGCTATAGCAGAACAGCAGTGGCAATCAGCTGAGAGATTTGCTGGGGATGGGAAGGACAGGATCAATAACACATCCCATGGCAAGGGGTCCTGCCTGGATGGAAAGCTGGAGCCTGTAGGAATTCACAGAGGATTCCTCTCCCTCCCCAACAGCAGGCATTGAGGGAGGTCTTCCTCTGCTGGGAGGGGGGAGGAGACGCTGGAGGGCTTGCATTTATCACAGGGGCACCCATCCCTGTGCCATCCCTATCGATGCCAACGTTTGTTAAGAAAGCAGCTGGAGATCTTGGTGTTGAGACCCAAAAAAAAAAAAAAAAAAAAAAAAAAAAGGAGGAAGTTAATATCTTGACGAAGCCACAGTGAAAGCTTGGGCACAATAAATGGAGCAGAATTGCTGGACGCTGGAGAAATTGCCTCCTGGCTGGGGAGGCTTGAGAGCTAAAAGCTGCTGGAGGCTGGGGCCAAGCTGCTCCCACTGAGGATGCTGGCAGCAGCTGAGCCCACAGCCACCCAGCCCACCAGGATGGGAACAGCATTACAGGGTGGAGGAAATAGGGGGGAAGAAGGTGTTTACCAGCAAGCACTAACCTAGGGAGAGAGGAGCCCCGGTTCCATGCTGGATGAAAGGGATTTCTGTCTCCAGCGGGGACTTCTGGCCAGAACCAGAGCAGGAAAACTCCTGGTGCAGCAGCAGGCACCTGAAATCCCACTCCAGGCACCCAGGAGCAGGGAGGGCAGAAATCACAGCCAGCATCTCCCACCAGCTGGATGCCAGAGCTACGGCAAGAGACTTCAGGGGGATTTTGTGTGAGCAGAAAACACCCTGCAGGACAGGGATGTTGCTCCCTGCCTGTGGAGCACCCCCAAAAAAAAAAAAACCAGCATAACAGGAACCTACTCCAAGCCATGCACCAGTGGCACGGGCGTTAACTCCGCGCAGAGATGGATTTTCCCTGCCAGCCGTCGATAAACAGAGCAGCAATTACGCTGCATTTCTCTGATGGCTACAGATCTTTAGAAAATAAACACAAAAGCAGTTCACTGAATATCAGTGACACGCAAACACAATCCATAATTTCGCTGGCGGCTGAGGCTTCCCGACTCTGCAGTGGCTTTTTCTGTTGTTGTTGTTTAAAGCTTAAAGAAAAAAAAAAAAAAAAAAAAAAAAAAAAAAAAAAANNNAAAAAAAAAACAAGAAACAAGAAACAAAAAACAAAAAGGGACAGGTTCTCTTTTGGTTTGCAGCTTCACCCCCTCGGTTTCAGTGGGGGCTCACTATGAGCAGGAGAAAATGCTGGCAAAGTGGCTTTTTTGGGGGCCTTTTCTTTGTTTTTAAAGCTTGCAGTGGGAAAACAATCAACCGTGAGCAAAGTATTCACAGGGAGAATTAAAAACCTCAGAAGGGCAGCAGGTTTGCTCTTGGTTGCTGTTTGGTCACAATAGAGCCTCTTTTCTTTATTTCTTCCCCCAAATAAGAAGAAATTTTACAAAAGTGTCATTTCCATCACAAAGGAGCACCGTTTCCTCTCCCTAAGGGCACTGCTGCCTTTGCAAACACGCTCATAAAGCTTCAAAGTCCATTTTACAGCATTTTGCATCAAGCCAGGGGAAAAATACTGAATTTCTCCCTTTTTCCTTTTTTTTTTTTTTTTTTTTTTTCCCCTCCTCCTATTCCCCAGCCAGCAAATCAACACCAAATCCCAAATTCAGCATGGCTACAGGGGAGACCTCCTGACCCTTCTCCCAATTTTACGAGGGTTGCATTTGCGGGGTGTTCACCACGATCAGTTTGAGGCAGAACCTCAGTGCGGGTCCCCTGCTCGCCACTGACTCACACCTGCAAAGCCTCTGGCCCAAGACCTCCAGCTGCTCACTTTGACCTGCTTGTTGGAGCCTCGGCAGCAGCTCGGTTGCATCTTTGGATGCTGTTCATCCTGGAGGAGTTATTGCTTGCAGACCTAGCCCCAAAATTCCCACTAGCAAGGATGGGGCTTATAGCTGGCATGGCAATTGCAGATTGTTCCCTTCTCCTGCCTTTCTCTTTACAAGCGTTTTGGGTCTGAGCAGCCAAGGGCAGGCTTTGATGCACAACACTGAGCAGAGGAAGCACACAGCAAGGGAGAGGAGCTGGGTACCAGGCAACATCTTCAAGCACAGGGTGGCAAGAGGCCACCAGCCTTAATAAAAAAAGCTGAAATTTCTGCAAATAATTTAAAAATATTTGACTCCATGCTCAACAAGAAGCTACTGTAGGCTGTAAGGAAGGACAACAGGACTCCAAAACCCTGCAAGCATCAGGTCTGGATGAGGCGAGCGCTTTGCATGCGATTTGGATACATGCTGCCAGGAGGGTGCGGCAGCAAAACACCTGAGCAGCAGACAGAAGAAAATAAAATAAAATAAAAAAAAACAGCAGGGCATTTGCAGCTCCCAGCAGGGCAGCAGAGCATCAGCCTCACTACCACTGTTTGCTGAAGTTGTCCTGGAGCAGCCATTGAAATTGAGCCAGATCTACCTGAACCAGAGCACACCTTGCTCATGTGTCACAGGCACCGGCCTCTTCTTGCTTCATTTTCCTTCCTACCCTCCCTGGGCAGGACGCAATGGCTTCGCCCACTGCCCTGCCAGGGACCTGCCCCTCTTGCAAGGCCAAGCATCTGCACAAACAGGATGCCCAGCTTGCACCCCTTAAAATTTGCACACTCAGAGCTGCTCCTACCTACTGCAGAAACACCAACCACCACCCCGTGTAGGACAACCCCAAAAGCTGAGGAAGAGGAGGACACACTGGGACACGGCCCCCTCCCAGAGCCCCACGTGCACAGAAGCCCAGGGCTCGAAGCCAGGGCAAGGCTGCAGCCCCAGATGTGCAGCGAGCAGAGCTCCGGGCTCGCCACGCAGCTGCTCTCCCCTTTTCTATTTAAGCGAGCCGAGATGAAGCGCTAACAGCCACTTGCACAAAGAAAAGCATCTGCACCAAGCCAAGCATCTCCGAAATTTTTTATTTCTGCATGATGGGCCTATTTGGAGAGCTTTTTATTTGCAATTAGAATGCAGCCATTATGAGTATTTTGTTTCCAGCTAATTGTTGTTGGGGTGGTTTTTTCCTCCCTTCCTCATTTGGGATGATAGACGAGGGCTGAAATAGCAGGTCGCTACGGCTGGAAAAAGCACCAGCAATAAAATGAGCATTTAATAAAAGAGAATCATGTCTTCCTGATGCTTTCTGACTCTCTGCTTGTTTTGCTGGCCTGTAAACACACACTTGTTAAGGCAGGGTGGCTCGTTAGCCTGCCTGCCTTGATGTTTCCATCGGTAACGCGAGGGCACCGCTCTGCTTATGCCTCTCTGGCAGCACCAGGTGCTGCAAATACCTTAATCCACATCCTACAAGCACCAGAGCTGTCTCAAGTCTTGGCTTGAAAGATAATAAACAGCAGCAATGCAGCAACAGCCTCAGGTTTGAGGCTGGGAGCAGGAGGTTCAAGGGGCGATGGGTGGGAAATGGAGACCTTGCAGCTGTCCCAGAGCCACTTTGTCACCCGTCCCAGCCACAGGTTGCACCTGGCGAGGACAGAGCACGAGCAGAGCGCTGCCAAACTGATTAGGAGCAAAACCTCCCGGATGCAAGGCTGGGGCTGGATGCGGAGCTGGGTCCCAAGCAGCCAGATGGTTCCCAGCCAGCTGGGGGAGGATCACAGCGCTCCCCGCTCCCCTTCTCCGAGCCTTTTTCCAGCTCAAAATGGGGTCAGCGAGCTAAAACCGACATGATGCAGCATCCAGCTGCTTGCGCAGGGAAATGATTATTTGGATGATTTCCTTCGCTCGGTTTAGCCCCGCAGACAGCACAAGAACAAATTCGGGGCCAAGGTTTAGGGCAAGCACCCGCGAGGAGATGCCAGGACCTGTCTGCCTCCCTGGGCACGCTGCGCTGCTTTATCAGCCCGGGGGTACCGAGGAGGTGATGCTCTGCTTTCCTCCCTTCCCACAACCCCTGCTCCCACCCTGCAGCCGCGCGCAGCCAGGATCATGATCCAGATCATGGAGCCATCGCTCCGCTGCCCTTTTGGTTTAAAGATGTCACCGCAGGCTGTTGCTGCAGACCTCTGCTGCTGACCCCGGCATTGACGGGATTAACCGAGTGTGTAAGTGCTTTGGCTGGAGACTTTTTTTTTTTTTCCTAAATGTGGCAGAACTGTAGAGAGGGACTTGGTGTGGCTGTGGGCTGCTTCTGCCCCAGGGGAATCCCAGCCAAATCTGGGTCACAAATGAGGCTGAAGCCCAAGGGAAAGAAGCCAGAAGTAGCCACGGAGCCCCAGGATTTCTTCGAGGCTCAACACCTCAAAAGCCCCGAACGGGTGCAATAAACAGGATCTGGAAGCTTCATCTCATCCCTTGGGCTGCTTTTCTGGCTTGGGGAGCTGCTAGAACTCAAAAGCTGTCAAACAGAGAGCCCAGGGATCTCCCAGCCCTGGGTAAAGTTGCTGCTGCACTGCGAGAAGTCAGTTTTGGCCAGGCAGAGCTGTAGGAGGAGCCCCACAGCCACGTTAGCACGAGCATCACCGGTCCTGTCCGAATGCATCAGGCATCGGGTCCCCTTAAACAGCACGGAGCCATGCACCGAGCCAGCTCAGCTCTCCAAACACTTCTGCTGCATAGGCTTTTCCTCATTTTGCTTTATTGGCACCAGCCCTTCTGCTTTGTTCTCTTCTCTCTCTGCTGCGGGGAAAGGTGCAAAGTTGCCTCCGCTCGTCAGCAGAACCGAGAGCCGAGGAGCGGAAGAAAAGCTGAGCTGGCTGCAGTGCAGGGGAAGGATGAGGCATCTCCATCTCCTCCCTAGCAGGCTATCAGGTATCCTTCTTGGGTTTGCTTCACCCAAAAAAAAAAAAAAAAAAAAAAAAGATTGAAAGCTCCCCTACGAGGATGCAAACACCCAATCTGCACCTCCCCATCCCTTGCCCACCCTTCCCACCCCCATCATCTGCTGCAGCCTCCTGCTTTCAGCACAGCTCACTGATAACAGCTAATTAGCGACTGGTTCACAGCACTTCCCTGCCCTCGACAGTGCCAAGGTCTGGCACAGGCCAGCACCATCTGCTCCTGCCCTAACTCAGCTCCTCACCTCACAGTTTTGGCAGGAGGGGGAAAAGAAGCTGCAGCCCTCGCGTTTGACCCCTCCAGCCGGCAGACGGACGGCAGGATGCGAGCCTGCAGCAGCACTGCTGCTGCAGCAGAGGGCTTGTGCTGCTTCGTACGTGGCATGGAGAGGGTCTGGGCAACGATGCCTGCAGAAGGATTTGCACATCCAGATGTGGGAAGGTTGGGGAGCAGGAAGAGAATATGTAACAGCTGCAGCAAGCTTTGTTTTTTCTGCTTAGTGTAACCCCAAGGGGAATGTGCTGTTATGAACTCTCCCTGCCTGGAGACACAAGCAGCATTTTTTCTTCAACAAATAAGCAAGCAAGCCTTTTCCTTATACCCAGGTTAAAGCCCAATTCTCTCCATGATCATATCCTAGCATCCTGGAAGTCCAGGCCATCCCCAGCACACATCCCAATGGAGCAGGGGACCAGCAGCATCTATTTCTACAGGGCCACGTTCCCAAAAGAACATCTGGAAAGATACAGAAGGGAACGACCAAACAGACGACCTCTCTCCTAGCTATCAAGATTTGTACCTTGCTAGGAGTCATGAACGGTGATGGAGCTGCACGGCAGGGAGAGCTCGGCGTCCCCTTGTCCCCAGCAAGGCACAGGTCTGCCCAGCAAAGCAGCGGTCCCTCATCCCCCGCCTGCTGCCACCCAATCCTTGGGCTGTGCTGACCCCTCCTGGGCTGCAGCCTGCACAAGCAGCATCCTCACCTCCCTTCTCTGCTCTTACAAACCAGAGAACGAGACGCTTGCCGGTCCCCGAGGTGCTTCCCATCGCGCCAGAGCTCACCCAGGGCCTGCTGTGAGCCAAAGCTCAGCCTCGGTGCTTCCAGCTCACTGCCCGCAGCCTTAGGTCCACCAGAACAAAGCCAGGAGGACCACAAAGCTGATATGGCATTCATTGGGGTTTTCTCCTCTAGCTCTCCCTTCCCAAAGGGATCAGAGGAGAGCAGTGCTCAGGGATAACAGCCTCGGGTCACGACCCAACACCACCAGGCACTCCTGGGTGGCCACGGTCCTGCAGCACGAAGCAAACAGATGCTGCCAGGCTGCAGAAGCAGCAGACACACGAAGTTTCTACCCCCAAGACCCCCTCCCCACCGCCTCTCTCGTCTCAGTCACTGCCCTCAAGTGAGATAATGAACTCCCGAGCACAGCACAGATAGAAACAGGCACTCCAATGAGAGCTCTAACAGCAGCTGCCGAATAAATCATTAAAAGCAAGTGCCAGACTTCAGAGATCGTTTGTGGGAGAAGCCTAAATCCATACCTGCAGCCTTTCTGCTCTCCCCCTTGAGCTCTTGCTCTCAGAGGTAATTTGGCAGCTGGATGCCCAGCAGCTCACCAGCCACGCGGAGACCCCAGTGGATGAGTGAGGGTACAGAGCAGACCTCCTGCACACACGTGCACGTGGAAAACACTCATCCCTTTGTTGGCACTGGAAGTCCAAACCCCGACGTTACTCCCCATGAATGCTGCGTCCCCCTGGATCCCCCCAAGACACAGCTGCTTTGCTTCCCTCTCTAAGAACAGTCTGCTGATGGGGCCATAAAGGGTTCTGTAGTGTGGATTTATGGCCAGTAAAATGCACAGAGCGCTGATCAGAGATGCCTTCAAGCAGTTTATAAACACATCAAGCCACACTATCCCCTTCCACACACCAGTGCTTACCCTCAGTGGGAAAATGAATGCATCTTGAGAAGGAGCTGCCTCAAAACTCCGCAGCTCAAGGCAGGAATGCCTGGGCTGATGCTTCCTCACTCAGAGAGATTCATCCTTATAAACATGGGATAAAGCCAGGCCAACCACAGGTCTCCCTGCATTTGGCCAGCTCCCTAGAGCAGAGCTGGGAACGCCAGCATTTTCCCCTGACCCACACCCTGCCCCAGATGCCCCCAAAGCCTTTAGCAGAGCCACACCTACTAGCAGTGACCAAAATGTACGGTGTTCCCTAATGCCAACAAACTGAGGGAAGGGAAAATAATCGGGCAGCAGAAATCAGCACAAAGAGAGGTTTTAAAGTTTGCAGACAGCACCGAGCAGCGTGGCAGGAGGCATCAGTGCAGCTTCTGCCTGGCTGTGCAATGACAGCAAGCCTGCAAGGTCTCAGCATTTTTCTCCAAGCCTGCTTAAACAGCTTTTTTTTTGGTCAATGATTGTGAAAAAGTGCAGCATCAGATGAAAATTTCTCCCTCTCCTGACCCGGGAAGTGTCTGACTGAGCAGAGAAGTTAGCACACTGACCTGCCCCAGCCTGCCTTTGCACGGTGAAAACACACGAGCCTTCGGCCAGGCGTCCCAGCAACGTCCTGGAGGCACTCAGAGCTGGTGCTGGAGGAGAAGGGACACCCAGGCGTCAAACGTGGCTCAGGCTCACCCCAAAAATCACCATCCCGAGCACGAAGCATCCTCGCAGTGGCGGGGTGTTCTTGCCATCTAGTGGCTCCTCTGTTGAGTGCAGACACGGAGCTGGGATTTTTTCCCCCTGTCCCTCCACTTTTTTTTTTTTTTTTTTTTTTTTTTTTGGGTCTTGAAGCACCACGTGCCCTCTGGCCTCCTGCTGTTGCTTCCATCTGCTTCCCACAAGGGTCTGCCTCCTCCAGCTACCCGTGGAGCATCACAATGTGCCTGGGATCGCTGCCTCACCAGCCAGCATCAGGACCTCAGACAGGTGACAACAAGCTCGTTTTCACAGCTGAATGCCCTTTACAGTGTTGCATCCGTATCTTCTTTCCTTTTCCATCTGCAGCTTACAGCCTTCAGAAGATTTCTGCTTTCATTTTTGTACTATTTGGTGTTTTTCTATGGTTTATTACCCAGAGGATGGCATGTTTCCACAGGGAAACCCTGGAGGTCCAAAAGAACACACTTCAGGGTCAGGCTGGGCCATAAGAATATTTTTTTAGCATTATAAATTTACACCACTCAGTAATTCTGGAGGAAACAGAGGGCCTGTGTCCCATCGCAGCTCCCAAACCCTTGTTCCTCTCGCACTCTGATGGAGAAGAGCAACGCTCATTCCTTGACACCACTCACCCATACGTGAAGGAAAGGGCAGAGTCCAGCTGCAAAAACAATCATTTCAGTGAATTTCAGCCAATTTACCGTCTGACCCTTGGCTCCAGCAAAGCAAGATTGATTTAGAAGACCTCGAGACCCAACGCACAGGGCATTATGTGATTTCATCCCTCCCAAGTGCCTAAAAATTGTCAGAAAGAGCACTTCACAGCATGCTAATAAGCCTTTTCACAGGCAACAGCTTGCCTTCGTCTGCCATCGCGTAGCTTGTATTGGAAATCGCTATTAGACAAGGCTCAATGCTTACACAGTGGCATATTCTTCCTATCAACCCACTCAAAATCACATTTAGGAACAAGGTAACACTTGCGGCTTCTCATTGAGCATGCAGAAAGACTCCTCCTCCTGGATGTGAAGCATTTCGCTGCTGATTTCTCTCCATGTTTTCATTTTCCAGCAGCCAGAAAGCTGCTAACCCCTCATACTCATCTCCCAAAGATGTCTTACGGTGGGGAGAGGGACCTGATTTCTCTTGAAGTTCTCTAGCAGGAAAAAAAAAAAGCACTAAAATAAATAAAAATCAAATACATGGAATGGGAAACTGAGAAAAATGCAGCTTAACAAATTGATGAGGCACAGATAGGTAGATGAGAATCCAAGGGCATTGCTGTGCAGCATAAAAGGAGAGATGGTATCACCTGGGGTAGTCAGAGGGGGACAAATCCCACAATACGCGGGGGGAAAAAGCAGCCAGCCTTGTCTGGACATTTCTAGAGGCCGTCTCTCTCTCCACATCCTTCCTGCTTTTCACTGCCAGGGCCTAGGAATTGGCCCAAAATTTGAGTTATTGGTCAGTGGTTGCGTTGGCTCATCTTTCCTGTCTTTGTGAAATCCTCCAGCAGAGTTCAAGCCTTTGGGCAGAGCAGCACGTTGGGGCAGGTGACAGGACATCAGGCAGCACCTTGGCGCTTGCAAGTACTGCAAGGCCCCATCAGTGATGGGACAGAGCTGGAGAATCACTGCCGGGCACGGTCCAGCATTATTTTTAGCCATGATGCTTTTCAGGAGGAGCCAAAATTTCTATTTATGAGCTTCTAAATGCTGACATCCGAGACAATCTGAGAACTTCCCTTCCTCCCCACTCTCCCCCAGGGAGGATGCATGGGTCTTTAATGCGAGATCATTTGAAGAGATGAAAAGGCATTTTGCAAGCTGGGAAAGCAATGCTAGCAGTATCATAGTTAATTAAGCTGCATATTCCAAAGGTTACAGAGTCTCATGCATATGGAAACCAGCAGTGGCATTGCCTCACCGTTCCTGCCAGCAAAGGATAACTCACCCGGAGCACATCTTACCCAGATAGCTCAAGCCATCCATCAGGGCCTCTATCAGCCATCTGCTGATGCTCCAAACATCTGGGTGCAGAGGTACCCAGGAGCTAGAGCAGCAGAGCACACGTTTAAAGGCCAGGATTTAAAAGCCTGCACGAAGAGCTGCATTTTATTCCTCCCTTCTTCCCCCTAAAGCGCTGCCATCCTGGCCACAACCAAAGGAAAGGGATTCCTATACTCACCCTATAGGCTGAGCACCACTAGGAAGGATTCCCTGCGCTGGATGAAGCCTTCCTGCCTGCGAGCACCGCTGGCAGCATCCTCACCTGATATCTGCCACCAGCCACCCAAGCAAAAGCCAGACCCAAGCAAGGCTGGCAGCCCATGGCTGACCTTGGAAGTTTAAAGGCCAGGCAGCTTTTGAACAGTTGCTCTCCAAGCTTGCCTTCCTGCAAGCACCCAGTGGCACTGGAGCAAAACCGAGCAAATCTGGCACGCTCAGCTCACGACATAAATCTATCCAGCCCTAATTCACACATCAGAGTGCCCTGCTCCATGAGCCAGCAAGTCTGCAGGAGTAGCAATAACTTACAGCCCCAGACCAGGTCCTTATCTTTATTTCATCCACAGGTCTCCAGCTGCCACACGCACAGCGGCACGCTGTGACAAACAGCATGACACAGCTACCCAGGAGGTGGGGACAGCCCACGCACGCTCTCCAGCCGAGCAG
Organism: Alectura lathami; assembly: GCA_013399715.1. Taxonomy (NCBI): domain Eukaryota; kingdom Metazoa; phylum Chordata; class Aves; order Galliformes; family Megapodiidae; genus Alectura; species Alectura lathami. Next base: position 138,742 of record VXAV01010407.1, read on the forward strand.
AAGGGGGATGGCAAAGCATCTTCCCCTCTTTTTTTTTTTTTTTTTTTTTTTTTTTTTTTTGCCTTTTTTGGGAGGCAATTCATTTTTTACTACCTGGATATGAGCCTCAAGTGATGCACAAAGCAACCTCACCCCAGGGCAGGGGCAGAAGCAGGACGGAAAGTTGGAATGTGCGTTGCTGCTTGTTTGGGTGGGGCTGGAGGTAGACTTCACTGCCTAGTGCTGAGCTGGAGGGACTGCAAAGAGGGGCACAAAGCACAGGAGGAAAAAGCAGAGAAGCCCGCAGCCCGCTTGAAAACGCAGCCATAAACAATAAAATGAGGTATTCCGAAGGCATGCAAGATCTTAGAGGCACGTCTGAATTGCAGGGGCTTCACCCAGATACCCACCCTGTGTGTTGTCTCTCCAAGGGAAGAGCTTTACCCAAATCCACGTGGGCAGAGGGATTTCACCCCATGTGCATGCCCCGAGCACCTCCAGGACACGGCCTCCGTTACCCCATTGTGTGCCCCCCGACACACGTGTCAGCCCAGCGCCCCCCGCTCTCCCAGCAAGGGCGCCTGTGTTTGTGTCTTTCCCCCCACACTATTTCATCTAATGACCAGAAGGCTTTGTAATTTGTCTTGCCCATTTAAGCCTCCCCCCCTGCCACCACCCCAAATTTATTTCATGTCAGTCCAAAGGACTGCATGCAGACAAGGGCTCCCTGTGAAGGTGGCTTTGATGGTCCCCTTGACATCTTTCCATCATGTGTCAGCAGCATCCACCGTGACCAGGACACCACAATACCAAGCCTATGCAGTGCAGAGGCTGGGTCACATGCATGGCTGCAGGGAGAGGAGATGATGAAGAGCAAAGTCATTATCTTCAGACCACTATTTATTCCTCTTCCTTACACTTGTGCATGTGCAATCTCCATTTATCTGAACCACAGACGAGGCCAGAGGCTATGCACAAGAAAAACTTGGGTCAGGGCAACTTTTTATAGCCACAATTAACCAGCGATGGGGAAAAACCTTCTCCTGTGGAGCCATTTCTCCTCCTGTCACATGGTGGCCCCTCATGACACACATGATCTACATCTAGCCGCTGGAATGCGGCGATGCTGAGTGCACCCAGGCTGTATGGGGTGAGTGTATCCCCACCAGCCCGTGCAAGCCTGTCCCACAGCACAAGGAGCAGTTTCCCTTCAGCATCCCTCGCTGCTGAAGCATCCACACGCAGCAACGAGCGTTGGTGCACCCTGAACTAGCGATGCTGAGCCACAAGAACTTAGCACTAAGCGCGTGTGTCTAGGTACTGAATCAAGGCTTAAAGAAATCAGAGCCGGCTAACGACCGCAGTTGTTCTCATTTATGTGTACAGTGACTTCTGGAGCAGAGAGAAATCGGCTCCTTTCCACAGCACAGACACAAATGCATCTACTGCTTCTGCTTGGCGTTGGTGGTGCTCCTGGGTGCGAAGCTGGCCTGGACCCCACCTCAGAGATGCTTGCTGACAGCTTCTGCTGTAAATTCCTGACGACTCAGTGGCACCCGTGGTAAACTCCATTTGATGAACTGCTTCATTGCAGCGGCCACATGCTTGCCAGAGATCGCTGGCCGTGCCTTGGAGCTGATCACAGCTACCTCCAGGACCAAAATAGAAACCATTTCACTTGATGGATGCTCATCTCCTGCAGCCCTTCCAAAATAGGAGCCATTTGGTTTGATACATGTTTGTCTCCTGCATCCCTTAGGCTGCACGACAAGAGCTGGAGCAGCCCCACGGGCTCAATGCCTGCTTGCCCAACAGGCAGCGTGCTAACTGAGGGCAAGATTGATGGAGTATTTTGGGGTCCAGAAAGAGATCAGAGGGAGGAAAAAGCTACGAACATGATATTTGTCCACAAACTAGTCCTAACTATCTTCCCTGCCCTAGCCCTGGGTGTTCTGAGCTGGTGTTTGATGCTCTCCGCAGCGTCTCAAGGCTTCATCGCATTCCCAAAACAGAGTCAGGGTACCCCTGGGGATGGTATCAAGCACCCCTCCCGTGTAAGAGGTTTCTCCTCACAGCACGCACAAGATTTGGATGCCACTAATCTGGGCTAGAACTTGCTTTACCGCTGATGAGCTGTCCAAGATCTTCACGAAAGAAAGTCAAGCATCCCCACGCTCAAGAGAAAAGAGGCAGAGCCCCAGGAACCAGCCTCGCTGCTCAGCCCTGGGTTCTCCAGAGCTTTTCTTGAACATCCTCCTCCCTGTATCCCATGACCCTGGTGAAGAGAATTTGAGTATTTCTTGTTGAAGGTCTGGTTTTCCTGACCTAAGAGCCCTCCACGCCATCTGTCCCCAGGCAGGAGCTCCAGCCCCAACCACCTCCACCCTCGCCAGCCACAGACGCTGCTCAGCACAAACGCACGGCCCCTGGCCGCCTGCTGGGGGCTGACACCCTGGCAAGGCAACCCCAGAGCACCAAGGGGAGCACAAATAAAGCCCCTCAGACAGATGCAGGGGACTGCAGAGGGGGGATGCTACTTCTCAGGAGGCAGAGCGCAGCCACCCAAAGCCCAGCCTGTGCCATCTCTCCCTCCTGATGCAAGCAGCCCCTGCTCAGCTCAGTTTCTCGTGTTCCCCAGGCCCTGACCTTCACTCATCCTGCCCACCCTGGATGAACCCAAAGCCTGTTGCCTGCCAGAAGCCCACCACCTCACCAGGCCACTGGTGTCTGGCAGCAGGCAGCCCTCCTTGAGCAGCTTCTTGCCTTCAAGTGCCCCTTCTCATGAAGGGCCACACAAAAACTCACAGAGCACCCCAAGCCTTCTGCATCAAGCCAGCAGACGCTGGCAGTGTTTTTTCCCCTATGTCTGCACTTTTTTTCCCCCCTCCCCCTTTGTGTTTTCCTGCTTCATGTCTGAATCCCTGTGCCTTGACACTAACATGACATAACAGGTGAGACATCTGTCTTCCAAATTCACCTGCTCCCCTACTCCCTTCTGACATAATCTTGGCATGGGAGACCTCAGTGAAAATCCTCTGCTGGAAAAAACAAATGAGTTAACCTCGAGAAGGAGCTCCGAGCAGGAATGAAGGATATTTCCCACGGCAGCTGATGGACACCCCAGCCCCTCTCTCCGGGGCTGGAGGTGTTGCAGGTGTTAAGCGGGGGCCAGGATTGAGTGGAGAAATGCGTGTGGTGAGCAGGGGAGAAGGAGGCTGTGCTTTGGGTGGGATTTCACTTGTCATTAGTCACTTACTTCTTACAGCTACCAGGCAGGGCTGTCAGCTGCCTTCGCCCATCTCCCACCCCCTCTGCCCAGACAGAGATAAATGGCCCAGGAGCACTCGGCAGCATCGCTATTTCACGCCCTTAACCGAATCCACATGCACCTCCCAGCAACGCATCCTCCGAACCCCCTCATACTGTGCTTTGCTGCTGTTGTGCAATTCTGACAGCAGGGAGATGCCCACAACCCCAGTCTGCACCCTTCCCACGCCCAACGCCAACCCTGCAACATGGCACAAGTCCCTCTGGGCACCCCCTCTGCTCCCCCAGCCAGGCTTTTATTTCATTTATTTAGAGCACCAGCTCTTCCAGAGAGATGCAGCCCAGAGCTTTGCTCTTTTTTAAGCCCTCGCATGCCCTGAACGGGACCAAACTCAGGTCAGTTGAGTGAGGAACGCCAGCGCTGAGCCGTGGCTGGAGCCCTGCGTGCATCTCGTTTGCGGTGAGCATCCTGGGGCCAGCTGTAAACACACCTCGTTACTCAGAAGCGCTTTGCCAGCTCCCCCATGGGGTTTGAAGGCTGCAGGTGGGAACCCTCCTGCCCCACCAGGACCATTCATCCTGCAGGGATGCAGCGAGCAGGGGGAGCAACACCAGGAGAACAGATCCCAGCCTGGCTGATGGAGTCCTGGCAGATGTTTCCTCCCACCCCAACAGCAAGGACAACCAGCTCACAAAGCACCTACCTGGCACGAAATCCCAGCTCCAGAGGGGGCTGGCTTTCAGCAAGCTGCCTGGTGCTGTGACGACGCTGAGCACCGCAGATCAGAGCACGTCAGGGCTTTGTGTGCTGTGGCAATTTGGGGCCACCCAGTATGAAGACGTGGGACCCTGCAGGTCTCCTCCAAAGCCGGCAGCACCTTGCTCTGTGCACATCCACGGAGCAGCCCAAGGCCCAGTGAGACAACTGCTCCATCTCCAGCTGCATCTGCCCCCAGGGGCCCTCTCTCTGCAGCTGGTCCATGGCAAGCAGCAGAGATAACACACCAGCGACCCATCCCCTGCCCCCAGGCAGCTGGTTCCCTCCCAGTCACTTAAGCCTTGGCTCAGAGCCCTCACTCCTGGACTTGCTTTGCTGCATTGCTTTGAGTGCAGCACTTCTGGCAGAGGAGCTGCCCCTTCTCCAGCCAGGCTTTGAAATCACAGCCCTGGCCACCACTGCCCATCCCCTTGCATCTCCTCCAGCTATTCCCATGCACATAGAGCCCAAAAAAACGCAGGTAAACCAGTAACATTTCACCAGCTGTTGCTTGGATTTCACGTTAATAAGCACTCCTGTTAGCTGGCGGAGGTCAGCCACGATTCTGGAGAGTTATAACCTAACATTGACCTAAATCTGATCCAGAGGCCCAAGGGCAGGCACGATGTAGCTCGATGACTCCGGGTACACTGGAAATGGGAGCTCGGTGCTGCAAGGCGATGGCAGCGTGCCCAGGAAAGGGTAAGCCAAAGACTGAGAAATGCAATGAGACAGCCTCCGTGTACCCGAATCATTCACCTTCAGCAGCCTGGCAAAGGCTTTCAGCTCTGAAACACTGCAGGGCTGTTTTTACTGCTGCCGAAGCTGTACAAGTAATTACTATTCTTGAATGAGCACAGATTTTCTGGACTCCCGTGGCTTTTAGAAAAGTCTGCACGCAGCTCTTACCATTATTATGGCGGCTGTTGTTGTATAAACAAGGCTTTGAACCTTGTAGCAGCTGAACAGACACAAGCTCCAAAAATAACTGGGCTGAGGTGGTTTTGAAGAACAGGGCAGGGGCTAAGGAGGACAAAGGCCAGGTCATGCATCACGGTTTTTCTTCCTCAAGTCCAGGGGGCCTGAGCAAGGACTGGGTCTTCTTCCAAACTGCCCTCTAAGAGCAGGGTTATAAGCAGCCCATTGCACTTCAACCCTTCTGTCATGGTTGAAAACTTGGTTCCCTTTTCCAATTGCTCTGCCAATGACTGCATCTCTAGCAAGGGATCCTAGCTGCTGGGCTTCCCGGCCTGCCAGCTCCATGGCACTGGCCCCACCGTCCCAGCAACGGAGCAGCCAGGTGACAAGGCGCTCTCCTTGGTGTATGCAATAGTCTTTTCGCATCTCTCGCAGTTCACCAGGGCTTAGAGGTCTGATAGTTAGTGTCTCTCTTATGAAGTCTCCATTTTCCTCCTCCTCATTCTGCATCATATCTCTGTGTGCCAATAACGGCCTCCTTTCCTCGCCATTTCCCTCTCCCCTATCTGGGTGAGGTGCCCTTTGCACATATGTTTTTGTTCCTGCTACAGGAGCAACCGATACCTGCACAGGTTGTTCCTGTAGCTGAACTGCAGGGCTTGAGGGAGCTGGGTCAGCTGTGGAGGTCGAAGCAACTGCAGGCTCCAAGGCATTCTCATTCCCTTGAGGGCGCTGAGTATGGTTGAATAGGGTTCGATAGGCATAGGCCAAACCCCAAATAATTTGTGCATGTCCAGATCTGCCGGAGTTACAGCGCCCTTCTCCCAAATACCTGCCTAAACTATCAGGATTCTGCAGGTGTTCGGGAGTAAAGCTCCATGGTACTGGGGGTGTCCACCGCTCTAGACTTTTTCCCACACTCCCTGCCACTCATCACTGTCCGGCTTTGGGGCAGATCTCCGACTGATAATAAGAAACATGTTTAGGAGACATGACAGTATGAGTATGCTGTTTTGAGCATTCCAAAAGATACCAAGTTCTCAAGGAAAAACCAAAAGCAACTGTGAGGGGAGGAAAACTTGGAGAAAGAGTTAAGCACCAGGAGCTGCCTGCGCCACGCAGCCCCACGCCAGCCCGGCGCAGCTCCACACACCGCAGCTTTTCCCAGAGAGCAGGGTGCCGTGATGTATATGCTATGGAATACTCCGTTTTTCCTTAACTTTGTTTTCAACCATGACACCGTCACACAGTTTTTGTGCCACAAGTAATGCAGCTAAGCCAGAAAAACAGGTCCTTGATGCCCAGGTTCAGTGCTTTGCAGCATGGGGCACATGGGCTGGGCGCTCCTAGCTCCAGGCCTATCCGCGTGACGCTGCGGGACCCTCAGCCTCTGCTCGGAGCTCCTGCTGGAGGCCACAACCATGCTCAGCATCCCTGGGCAGCCTCAATCCCAAGGCTCCACCACCTACATGCAGGGACTGGGAAGAGCTGAGGTCATGCAAGGTGCTGCCCAGAGACCTCACGCAAGGATGCCAGAAGGACTTCAGCATTTAGCCCACCAAAACCAGGAGCTTTTGGTTCAAAGAGGCAGGATCTGCGCTTCACCACTGCTAACATCAATGAGTCTGGCATTTTCCAGCTCTGAAGGACAACCAGCACTAGAGGAAAACTTTACAATCTCATCTACTCAAAAAAAAAAAAAAAAAAAAAAAAAAAAACCACCCCCAGGCCACTAAGCCCTCAGCCTGAGGCATCATTTCCCAAGCTGTGAGTAAGTTTACAGCAGATTTGAGTACCTGTGCTCACCATAATGCAGTCAGGTAAGGCAGACATTGCAGGCCAAGAGCTGGCCCAGCGGGTAGGTGTCACTGCATCCAGTCCCTTGGGCACTGCGGGGAAGGTCTGAGCAGCCAGGACTGGTTTATGCTACACCTTCAGCAGCTTCAGATCTGAGCACAGTGAGAGAGACTGAGGCGGCAAGCGACCGGCCAGGCCTGGAGGGCTGTGATGGAGATCTGCCCCACTGTAACCACGGCCAGACTTCAGCAAGCCCTCGGGTCTGCCAGCACACTCCTGGCTGCAGGGAAAGCATGTCTCAGACCCTGTAAAATGCCATTTTTGCTCCACTGCATTGCCCTGACAAGGAGCAAGCAAAGCCCAAGCTCCAAGAGTCCCAACTATCCCCTGCCTGTTGCACCGTGAGCCCAGCATCTCCCTCCTGAAGCACAGGTGCTTAGGGACACACTTTTAAAGCCATTTACAAAAGAGACCCCTCTCTCTTCCTTTCCTGAGGGTATGCAGCACTCAAAAAATCATTATCAACGAGGAAAGGAAAAAAAAAAAAATCCCTCCTTTCATTCGCTAAAATTAACTTGAGCTCCTCTGAACACCCATTGTACCATTCTGATTTTTCACACACCCTGCAGTCTAACCATGACAAGGGGAGACGCAGCAGTGGTTATGACCCAACTTTCTGGCTAATTAAGGAGCTTGTCAAAGAGCAGCTTCTCTCCCCAGAGAGCCCAGGGCAGGAATCGAGCGACTTCCCCGGCACGTGGGCAGCCGCTCCCTCCAGCACTGGCTGCAGCCTCAGCTCTGATTCACAAGGGGGGAGGCGAGTATCCCAGAGCCCCTCTGAGCCTCTTTCTGTGGGTACTGGGCAGTGCACTGGGAGCAGACATCGCAGAGGGCAGGGCTTGGCCATCCCAGCTTTATTCTGGGCCGTTGCGTTTCGTTTGTTGCATCAAACTGGCTGCAAGAAGCAGAAGAGAAAACCTCTCAGTGCTTCTTTTTGTCCATCTCAGATCAATGTCTGATTCAGTGAAGTGCTTTTGCCTTGCAAAGCTGGGAGTTGACACGTGCTCACGTACCCCAGGGAAACACAAAAAAAAAAAAAAAAATCAAATATACTCAGACCAAACCCTTAAAATCCTTATAGGGGAAGATAGTCACACATCCCATTGCAATGGCCTGCCCTAACCACAGCTGCACAGGAACGCCTCTGCGGAAGGACTTCCACATCCCCAGTTACCAGCACTGGTGATCAGACCAAAAATCCTCACCGCAGACAGTGCCCCAGGGTGCTGGAGACTCTGCTGTATTACAGACAGGATTCCACTGGTAGTTACCCTAACATTGCTTCCCCAAAAAGTGCTCTGTGGGCAACTGACCCTATTGCCACCTCCAAGAACCTCTAAGATGCGTGGGATGCGTGGAAAGTGCTGGGAAGTGCCTCAGACTCCGGATGGAAGAGACAGCAGAGGCAAAGCAGAGGGAGAAGGGAAAGCTCAGCCAAACCACAGAGAGTAAAGTCTCCAAATCAGGCTAAACCTGCAGGGAAAGTGATAAAAAAGCAACACGGAGAGAGGAAACTTGATGATTTGTTTCTCCCCCAGGTCTTCCAGATTGCAAGAAGCACCTGGAGCAAAGCTGCAAGCGTGCCTTCGAGGAGCTGCGTGCCAGCCACACGCACGGCAGAGGAGGAGGAGGAGGAGGAGGAGGGGGGCTGGAGGTACACACCGCCGCCCTCCCGCACTTCCCGGCCGCGCCGCCAGGTGGCAGCAGGCTCCTGCCGATGGCGGCTGCGGGACGCGCTCCCGCACAGAGCGCTGGGGGGAAGCAGCTCTGCGGACCTCAGGGCAGCGAGGGACCGCTGGAAGGAGGGGGAGGTAAAACCCAGCCTGTCCGCAGCCCGAATACTTATTTTTTTTTAATTCAAGTGTCATTATTTCTATGTATTTATTTATTTAGGCACTCATCCAGAAGGTAAACCCCATCTGAAAGGGTTTCACACCAACTTCACCCACCCACCATCTGCAGAAGGAAGAAAGCAACCCAGCAGCCTTTGGACAAGCTTTGGTGCAAGACAAACAAAGCTCTGCCCCCCAAAGAAGAGCCAGCACTGCCCGGCCATCAGGGGAGCATCCCTTCTCTGTGCAGACCCCCCGTCCAACACCAGGGCCAAGACCACTCTCCCAGGTGGGAAAGCTGCAGGAGTCACAAGCAGGGCCAGAGGCACACGGCCAGGAGGACAAGCAAGCCACCAGCATTCTTCCCACGTTGCCATCTAGGATTTGCTCACGCTGCCTTTAACACCAAGCTCCTGCTGTACCCACGTATTGCACATCCATTGGAAGGATGCTGCTGTGGTCGTGATGCTGGAGGAACTTGTTGAGCTGCATCCCAGCCACCAGCAGCGCGAGCACGGCAGTTTGTGGTCATCTCAAGCCCTGCAGAGGGTTTGCTAAGGGGAAAAAGGCTCAGGGAGCCCTTCAAGCTCTTCTCCATCCCTTGATCAGGGGCTTTGCAGCCACCTGCTTGCAGGCACAGCTCTCAGACCACACACTGGCCCTGCATAAGCTGCAGGTAAATGGAGGATTTCACCCCTTGGGTGGCAAAATTGGACAGGGCAAGGACAGAGGGCAGGAATACAGGGCTGGAGATGTTCTGCAATCAGATAAAGAAGCGCAGGGCTGCAAGCCTGCTATGAAAAGCAGCTGGTGCCTTTGAAGACCCCAGCTTGGGCTGGCCAAACTTCCTGTGCCTGCTGCACCAAGCCTGCAGGGACCAGCACGTTCTGCCCATTCCCCCTCCTGCCCTACTTCCCACTGCCACAGGCTGGGGACACCAGCATCCAGGGCTGGAAGGGGGAGCTCGCAGCGGGACGGCACAGGCCCTGCTGCCCCCACCAGCCAAAGGGAGCAGGGAGCCTGCTGCTCGCCACAATGCCGCTCTTGTTGCACTGCAGAGACCTTTAAACATCAAGGCAACGTGACATTTTGGAGAGGAGAGATCTTAATAAGAGATCTGAGCTTAATCACGCCGCTGCCATCAGAAGCGCGCTGTGATTTACCACCAAAAGCAAGCGTGGGGACAACACAGCGCAATGCATTGAAGTCAGTGACAACGTATGCCAGGCTCTATTCCCATTCCATCCCCTACAATTTTTATTAGCAGTTTACTTTCTATCCTGCATTCACTGTGTGGGTTATAACAATGTCTTCTGGCTTGGCTGGAGCTGAGCTGCTGCAGGGGACAGCACCTAGACCAGCTGACATCACACCAAGCGGCTGTGTGCTGACACTCCAGGAAGGTGCACATCTCAGCCTGTCCTAAGAGACCTCTTCAGGGCTATAGTTTGGTAAATATACTTAATTTTTTTTATTTTTTTACTAGCCAGTGGCTCTTGACCCAGTAGATCTTCTCCCATCCAGAAAAACATCACTTTCCAGAGAGGTGGAGTGAAACAAACCTCATCTTTGTGGTGTGTTTCTAAACTTATTTCCAAGGCTGATATTGGTAAGAAAAGCAAATGAAATTCTATGAGGGAGGGAGGAAAAAAAAAAAAAAAATACACACCACCAAGCCAACCATCTTCTGACTGCAATAGAACCTGCAATAGAACCAAGCCAACCCCACTAAGTTTAAAAACTTGGAAAACAAGAGTTTCTGGAGAGCAGCCCTACCCTCATCACCCTGGTGTCCCCAAGGCAGCACGCCTTCCTTCACGCCCTGCAGCCACAAAATCCCCAGCTCCCTCCAGTGGGGTTCCCTCCCAGCAAAGCCCTCGCTCCCCTGCTTGCTCAGAATTGCTTTAGGCACGGCTTAAATCCTGCTGAGTTTCAGAGGACAGCCTGGAGGCATCCGGGATTGCTGGCGGAGCAGGGATGGCAGCAAAGCGCCCGGCACAAGGAGAACGCGGGGCTCGTGGGAGGCTCCACCGAGGTGCAGGAGGCGTTTCGGCTTGGAGATGAATGCAGCAGATTTCTGGGTGCGTTATTGCCCTGCAGGCATTGCCACCAGCAGCAAGGTGACCCGAAGGCACCTAAAGCAGCCAGATGCCTCCCTCCCCTTCTTTAGGGGTGCATTCCAACGGCCTGAGCCACCAGATCTACAGCACCAAAGCTCAACGGGATTTCAGGGGGAAAAAATTGTCCCCCCCCAGAGCCTTTTGACTTGGCAGGAAGTGAGCAAGACCAAGCACAAGCCTCATTTTCATTCTGCATGGCTCGCAAGTGGCCAGCACCCCCTCCTCTGAGCATTTCCACCCTTTAGAAGTTAATTCTCCAGCAACTTTATTTTAGAGCAATTTCCAGTTCCCATTACGCCCGCTGCGCCGGGCGATAAGTGCGTGGCTCGCCCGCTATCTGCCTGCCTCCAGCCTGGAGATAGCTCTACCTCTGCCCAGCACCGCACAGGGGACGGCAGGAAAGTGGGTCCCTGGATTATGATAAAGGCAGGGGACGTCTCACATGCTGAGCAGCCCTGCTAACTTCCCTCCCTCTTCGCCAGGCCTCGCATAGGCTATTTTCCATGCTGCTCTATCTGCTATCAATGGGGAACAGTCAAGTACAGGCTGCATGTTAGAGGAGAAGAGCCTTCCTTTACAGATACTGCATCATCCAGAGCTAATGTAACCATGGGCTTAAAAAATTATACAGGTAATGACTTCAAAAAAAAAAAAAAACTAATCAAAACCAGCAAATGTGTCTCGGACAGAAGGATTTTTGACTTTCAGGGGGAAAAAATGCAATTTGATTCTTTTTGTTCCAGGAGGAGAAACCTTTTTTTGGAAGCTTGTTAATTTGTTTTTCCTAACGCCGAGAAATAACTCGTGAATGTTCAATATCAGCTTCCAGAGCGGGGCCCCAGCCCTGCTTCCCATTACGCCGGGCACACATCCAGCCTCAGCGGCCGCGCTCAAGCCGAGAAGTTGCTTTGGATTTTGGCCAAAGTAATTCAGATCGAAATCTCGTCCCCATTCGCGCTACGGGTCCTGGATGTGCTGCAGCGCTTTGGGACCATCTCCAGGGATGGGAACGAACATCTCCATAGGCTCTAAAGGTGCCAGAAGCAGGGGGTCACTCTGCAAATATTTAAGCAGTGCAAAAGCAAGCAAAACCTTCTTGCAGCCCCAAAACCCACTGCAGCGTTGGGTTGAGAAACCCAGACCCACCGCTGCTACCCACGCAGGAGAGGGAAACCCATCCAGGAGCTGGGTGAAGCCACTGGAAGCCTCCCCTCGACTTCTCACCTCCAGACAGAGGTTCAGATGTTGATCACCCAAGGTTTCTATTAGATTCCACTGACAGCTGATTGCAATTTAAATATCTGTTTAATTATTCCACCGCCAACCCAAGCAGCAGCGATTATTGCATGATATTAAGCACAACGAGGCTGAGCCGCGTGCAAATTTCTTTCTGTGTTTCTGAAGACTTACCTCCTTCAGACAAAATCTGTATCTATATATACATATTTCTTAGGCCAGGATTTTTCTCCTTTAATGTTTTGTCTCACAGTGAATTGGTGTAATCACTATTATAGGATGAGGAAAAAATAACTAAAAAAAAAAAAAACATATTAGGAGGAAGACAAAACAGCACAGAGTTCCACGTTGGGAAAGCAAACAGCTTCACCTCCGACGCAGCAAGCTCTTACAATAGTGCTCAGCCAGCAATGAGGAAGCATTTTCTCAGCAGCAGTACGAAGCGCTCTTCCCACAGCGCAGAAAGGAAACAGTCCCTCATCCCCAGCGCTCCTGGGCATGGATGTGGGAGAAGCATCGCTGCCGGGCTGCAGGCATCGCTGCAACCAGGTGGGGAGAGCAGCTCCCCTTCTGACACTGCCCAAGCTAATGGCACCCTAGCATTAACATGATGAAACCAACCCGTGTAAACGTTTGTTTCCCCCCATAGAAAACCAGGAAAAAGAAAAAACACCTGGCCAAGGTATTGCCAACAAGGAGCAGCTCAGCATTGCTGAGGCAGAAGCGCGCAGGGATGTAGCGGGGTGCAGGGGCGGGAGGCCTTGGCTTAAAACGTTTTTCCCCTGTTGTGGCAGCCTCCTCCCACCCCTGACCTTTTCCATTGGGAGCAGTTAGGAGCTACCTGGTGTGAATGAGAGTGAAGCATGGTTGCTCAGCGGGGTTTAGCTTTTCCTTCCCCTGTGGCACCCCTCTTCCTCAGTGCCAGAAGTGCCCAGAACTCCACCTGGATTTTGGGAAGGGAAGTGAAGGCCTGCACAAATCATAACACAGCAATTGCAGCCTCTTGGGAGGGCAGGAACAGACCACGGGGGGGATCAGCAAACCTCTCACAGGACCAGGAGAGAAAAACCCACAGAGAAACAAGACAAGCACCACAAAACACAGCCGAGGAAGGAGTGAGCAGCCCTCGCAGCTGCCTGCCCAGCCTCCCTTACAAACATCACTCCTACCAACAACAGCTTGAAGTGACTCAAAGCCAGCTCCCTTCAGGCTCACGCTCTCGCTGATGCGGTTTCAGCCACGCAAAGGGCCGTAAGAACCACCCCAGGGGGCTGCAGCCGCTCCCGCAGCCTCAACTCCATCTGGATTGCCAGCTCCCAGCAGCAGCCTCTGCCAGGTGTCGGCAGCAGTCAGAGCCCTTCCAGCCCACCCAAAGCCACCCGTGGGTGTCAGACCTTCCCATAAACACACTTCTTTCAGGAGAAGCACACACATCTTTTCACTGCCTTAGCAGAGCTTTGATACAAGGTCTCTCTTGAGCTCTCAGACCAAAGACACAAACAAGAAAGCTGCAAGGCTGATAATGTTTTAAAAGAGAAAGAACAAGCAGATGCTCAACACCTACCTCAAGCTTGCAGAAAACAGCCCAGAGGAAAATAAATCCTTCCAGAACTTGCACAGCTGAACAATTTGCGTTACCTTACAGACTCCTCTTCCAGCTTTATACTAACTTTAAAAACAAAAAAGCATTTCTTAAGCACTCCCTAAAGGCCTTCCCCACTCACTCACACAGCTTGCAAACCCCAAATGGGCTGCCCCAAGCCCTCCCCAGTCACAAATTGGGCTCACGCGGGTCAGGTGTGCAGCTCCCACCCTGTGCACACATCCAGGGAGGGCTCCAGCCCTGTAAGAGGTGGCAGCTGCTCAGCCCCAATCCCTGGCACCTGGGCAGCGTCCTAGTTTGTACTCCTGGGGATAGGCTCTGCTCTATAGCTCCAGCGCTGTAACTACAGCCATATTACTGTATATTTTAGGTATGTTTGCAGGGGGTTGTGATTAGTATTTTATGTCTATATATATATTTTAGGATGTGGGGCTTTTAGTTCTTAAAGCTGTAATAAAATGATAGAAGTCTTCCAGATCCTTTTTCTTATTGCTGTAGCAGCGTGCTTGTGCAATGCTGTGGTTGGTAGCAAAGCACTTTTACTGTGTTAAAACTAAAAGCCTGAAATAGATGTTAAGATCTGTCCTTATAGCAGGATGCTCAGCAATTTTAACTAGAGGGCTTCAAACAAGCAGCTCCCCTGGACTGCTGTGCAGCTACAGCAGCAAGCCCAAGGTGACTATGCAATTTTTCTTGAGAGCTATCTCGGTCTGGGTGACTCCTCTGCAGTTGCTGTTTATTTATTTATTTCCTTTGGTGCCTCAGCTAGCCGAGCTGTGCTCCCATGTGGTGTGGGGTAAAGATGTGGTGGTTGCAGAAAAGACACTCTTTGGCAGAAATGCGTGGTCAGAGAAACCCATTTAAGTTTCTTGTCGCTAGCAGGGTGCGATGTGTGGGGATGCTTCACCAGTGCTTCTGACAGCAGGTCTGGTGCTGCCGCAACCCAGATGCGTGGAGCTCTCCCCTAAATCTGCCTGCTTTTCTCACTCCTTTCCCCCGTGGAAACCCTGAGCTGTGCTGTTGTGTGGCTTCAAAGCTCACCCGGGTGCCTGTCCCCTGCCTGGTGGCAGTCACCTGGGGAAGCAGCTGGGCTCAGTGATCAGCCTTGATGGAGCAGGCTGGGTGAGATGGTTCAGCTGGGAGCTGGTGGGGGCACAGCAGAGCTCCTGTCCCCCTTTTCCTCCTTACAATGAGAGGAACTGGAGAGAGTTGTGCTAGGGCTTCAAATTTGAGCATTTTCAGGACAGAGTTGATCTGGAAGCATGTGGGAGAAGGGGAAGAAGCCTCTGCAAATGCACTTTTTGATCTCCCTTAACAACTACTATAGAGAATTAAATGGAATTCATTTCTGTGATGAAGGAATTAATGGCAATATGGAGAATCAGGTTCAGGTAGGAGACTTGAATCCAAAGAAGGGAATAAAGCCTTGAAATTCAAATGAAAAAAAAAAATTATTATATAAGCATAAAGGGAAGTTATTTTACACCTGTAAGACTAAATGTATAAATATGAAGCAACTGCTCCCTCTGGGAAGAGAGGATTGTGCTTTTAATTCACCCAGACAAATATGCAGCTTGGTTTCATCTGATTCCTTGCACTTCAGGAAAGACCACACCACCCCTCTGTGTTGTGTCCCTGCCACGCACACAGCTCCTTCCAGGACTCCTTGCTGCTGCTGCTGCCGCCCTCCGTGCTGCCAGCGTCCTGGTGCCAGGCACCAGGGTGGGTGCAGCCGTGCCCTGTGCACTGATAGACCTGGCCCTAGGCTGCAGGTCTCCAAGGGTTTTCTCAAGCTTGAGGTTCCCCCTGAAGAAAGAAGGAGGTGAACTGTAGCTGCGGTTGGGATTCAGCCTCCCGGAAAATTCCAGCAGCTGTGGGTGCCTTGGGAGGAGCTGGGTGTTGCACGCAGTCGTCTGGGCCCACTTTGCCCAGCAGTGCAAGTCAGGGTGATGTCAGTGCGAGGTGAGGAATGTGCTGCTGCAGACCCAGTCCTGAGCACTGGAGTGGGGCTAATCTGGGAACGGGTGAGCAAGGAGCTGCTCTTTCCAGATAATGAGGGATTTGGATGTGCAGCCAGTGCAGAGGCATCTTGACTCACTTGAGGGCAGGTGCTCTGCTTCTTATTTTTTATTTTTTCATTTTGCAGATCCATTTTGAACGTGCCTGGAGCTGAACATCTCAGGCACCCTAAAACCATGATCCCCTACGGAACGTATCAGCCCTTGCTCCCAAACTGTCCTCTTTCCTTTCAAAAAATGTTGGCTTTCAAACGCACAGCCTCCGTGCTTCCCTCCTGGGAGCAGCTCGGTCACTTGCCACTTTCCCCGCCTGTTTCCCTTGAAATAATCTAAACTTGGGAAGGTGCAAGTTAAGAGGAAAGCCTCTCTTGTTGCACCCCCATTCTGCTCCAGCATCTCTGTGGTCGCTCTTCCCATGCGGTCAGGCCCCGTTTTCATGCTGCTCTCAGCACACAACGCTGAGCAAGTCGAATGCCTGGGGGAAAGCCTTCTCCCTGTCCTGAAAAGCCACGTGAAATGGGAAGCAGGAGAAGGAGCACAGGGCTCCCCTTGTATGCGGGGTAAACCCAATTAGTCTGTGCACCCTGACAAAAGTAGAAGTGAGCCTTTTAGCAAGGAGTAGTTAATCTTCTTTAGAAAAACTAAGCAGGGACTACCAGTGGAATAAAAGTTGGTGTGGTGCTGTTGAATATCTCTAAAGCCACTTACGGGTTCAAAGAATGAACAAGGCTGTTGCCAGCCTTATTATTTTGATTTGTTTAATGAAAATACTTTGCTCATTCCATAGATGTTATGCTTTGATAAGGTAATTGTTCAAGGGCGCAGCTTACATCCTATTAATACTGCACTCTGGGCAAATTAAACCTGACCCAGTGGAGAGGCAGAGCCAAGGAGCCCAGTGCTGTTGTGACACTTTGCCTTTTGTTTGGGGTCCTGATGGGGAGCGGAGCTGGAGGAGTTTTGTTCTTGGGTTTGTGTCTTGCTGCCCCTGGGAAAATAGAAGAAAATTCCTGTAACATGCACGAATTAGGAGCATGGCTAACTGGGCTCTCTGCAAAGCTGTAGGGGCTGTACGGGGGATTTGCACGAGCACTCTGCACTAAGAAAAAATGCAAGCTTCTCTTTTAGCAGCACAGTCCTGGAAGTGGCGACTGTTTTCTCCCCACCTCAGGGCTCCAGAAGTGCTTTCTTCCTCTTCAGCACTGAGGTTATGAGCATCTCCGGCAAATAATCAGAGCCTTGCTCCCCTCGAGAGGAGAAGGGAAGAGGAATTCAGGGCACTGCAGACCAGCGTTGCAATCGCATACAAGCAAAGGGATGAGCTCTGGAGCAGAGCACTCAGACCCTGGCTGTCTTCTCCGGGCCTCTTTGCCTCATCCAACCCACCTGCAGCAAAAAGGTCCCTGCACTAAAAGCACTTCACATCCCCTCGTGTTGGGCAAGGATCTTTGATACCTGTGGGTGCTTGGAGGTCTTCTGCAACCTGTGACTCGGGTGCTCCAGAACGCTCCAGTGGGAGCTGGACCAGGCACCAGTGCCTGCACCCAAACTGCATCTCCTTCATCTGGCAGATCCTGGGCTTTAATGCAAATAACAAATTAATTTTTGCAGGCTTGAGCGTGTGTGCGTGTTAACTTTGCTTCCCTGGGAAGGAGCTCTTGAACAGCGCTCTGCTCTTCCAGCGCGGAGCCACCTTTTTGCACAAGCAGCCTGCTTTCCTGAGCCTGCCTTGAGCTTTTGCAAATATTCCTCCTCTCCCTTCTGGGTTTTCTGACAAAACAAACACTTCAGCCTGAATGTGTTACTCTGCCATTCTCGATTTTTCAATGGTCATTTTAAAAAATGCGGAAGTCCCTCAGAAATATTTTTTTTTAAATCCCCGGTTTTCAAGGTGGATTTATCGCCCTTTAAAGAGAGATTTATTGGATAATCGCTTAAAAAAATAATGCTTATTACTCCGAGATCTCAAATGGAAAACCTTCCCACATTAGTAATCTTCTTGTAATTGCAGAAGGTAGCAACTTTTCATTAAATAATTCATCCCCAGGCGGTTTGGGGTTTTTTTGGTTTTATTTTTGCATTTTCCCTTCTTGTGGGGGAAAAAAAAAATCGTGATCAAATTCTTCAGGTTTCACTAGCTGAACAGATGAGCTGCCTCTGACTTATCTCCTAAGGAGATTTCTCGTTTCTAGATCTGCACCTGGAAACTCTAGAAACTGAATTGCATCGTGAAGGAAAAAAGAAAAAAAAAAAATATATGTAAGGATTTTATTTAGAGCATCGTAATTAATAAGGTGCCCGTGAGACCGCTGTACCCAAGCAGCGAGGCTGGGTGTCCCGCAGTGCTCATGCCCGGGGGCTCAGGGCAGGCTGAGCTAACCTGGGTGCGCCTTTCTTTAGGGGAAAAATAACTCCCAGAGGCTTTATTGCCCCCGACCCCATCCCCTGGCAGCGCAGGGGCGAGGTGCTCCTCCCAAAAAAGCTCCAACCCAGTTCCCTTCTGCTTATGAGTTGTCTTTCAGCGCTGATTTACAAGCCGCTTCTCCAAAGGGAATAGCGATATACGGCATTTATCAACCAGAAACATACCTTAGGAAACCATGGAGATGCGCAGGGAAATGGGGAAGCGGGGAGGAATTCTGCCCTGCTCCTTTAAGCAGTTACTTGCTCCTTTCCTGATTGATGCTTGTTTTAATCTATTGCTCGCTGCTCCCAGGAGAGAAAAGAAGGGGTCTCTCTTTTGTGAACATGGGTAATGAAGCAGAGCACTGGCCAAAAAAAAAAAAAAAATAAAAAAAAAAAAAAAAAAAGAGAGAGAAGGATCCCCATTTCTCAGCTCGCTGCTTGGCCGCACAGGTAACACCCCCCGGCCCCCAGATCCGCATGTGAAATCGCCATTTCACCCCTACACACTCCTTAATTGTTGGAAAAATGATTTGTGAAATTGCTTGCCACCAGGAGTGCCGCCCCCTCCCCGCCCGCACCCCCCCAGCCCCAGGAGCGGACACGGGGGCTGCCGCCGCGTCCCCGAAATAAAACCGGGCAGGGGCATGCGGGAGGAGAAAGTGAAGCTTGCACCGAAAAGCGCCCAATTTTTGCCCGGTTTTCCTTGCCCCACCGGTTGATGCGGATTTGTGACCCGGGGCCGGTTCCCTGCTCTTCCCCTGGTGCCGGCAGAGCAGAAATATTTAATTTTCAACTTTATTCCCAGGCTCTCCCCATCTAACCAAATGAAAGGCAAATAATTGAATTACAGCCGCGCTGGAGGAATGCGGCTGAGAAGGGGTTCCAAAGTGGTCCCTCTCCCCCTCTCTGCCCGTTATTTCTTGCGCCTAAAAGTTCAGGAATTGGCGCTTTTGGGGCAGAGAGAGGGGGAGCGTCTTTATTTTCGTTTGCTGGAGCCCCAACCTCGGGGCCGAGATTAGGAGACTTTGGGAGGAACTTGACACCTCGGAAAGAATTTCAGCATTCTCTCTCTCTTTTTTTTTTTTTTTTTCTTTCCCCGAGTATTTTGGGGGTGAAGTTCAGATGTGATAATGTGATTTAAAAAATAATAATTAAAAAAAAAAAATGAGACCGCACAACGAGGCAGGGGAAGAGTGTGAGTGATGAAGATGCGGCCAGGCTAGGAGGGATCCCCCGTGCTTTAATTTCAAAGCACGAAAAAAGGGGGGGATTAGAGGTGGTGGTGCCCTCGGGGGTAAGCGGGTAATTTAGGGACAGCCTTTTGGGTCCAGACAGGTCAGAAGTGGCGCTGGCTGCTTCATTTCCCCCCGGGACGCTTTTTTCTTTTTTCTTTTTCCTTTTTTTTTTTTTTTTTTT
>VXAV01010407.1:171958-217701 GCA_013399715.1 Alectura lathami
GGGTGAAAAATTTCAATTTTCCTTTTTTCGAGGGAAGCAGGGAGCGAAGTGTAGGGGGACCTGCCCTTGACCCACTGCCAATTCCATTTGCACCCAGATCTTGAGTGGAGGGAGAAGTCCGAAGCGACAGCAATTCTGTAATTTATTTATTTTTCCGTTCCCATTATGGGGACGAATTGATTTGCATATTTATTGGGAATTAAAGGAGAGAGAGGAAAGTTGACTCGACAGGATTTCTCAACGAGAAGCTCATTTTGAGCAACTTCAAGTGGAGTTAAAACCACTCGTGGGTTTTTTTTTTTTTTTCGCCTCCTCTGAAGTTAGCAGACGCGTCCTTAAATCCCGCGAAACTTCCCACTGCTGAACTTCGTAAAAATTTGGGTTTTGAGCTTCATCAACCCAACCAGAGCCCAGTCTTGCTCTTTAATAAAGATCCCATGGTTGCATTATTTTGCATTTTTAAATGTATAAGCGTCTTTAAAAGGAGAGGGTGAACGTACAAAGGACACTTCGATGTCGAGGGATATTCAGGGGACAGTCATGTTTAAATTCGCTACAATTGTCTCCAGCACATTTGATTGCTCGAAAAAAAGAAAGAAACACTGACATGAATAGGAATGGGGGGTGGGGGGGACGGGATTAATAGCCCCCAACCTTTGTATAGTGTAAATTATCCAAGTGAGGGCAGATAGCCGGAGCTGCTGGTGATTGTAAAGGGCTATATAGTGCCCACGTATAGACGCGCGTATTTTGTGAAAGGCTGGCATTTTTGATCCAGGGATTCGTTATTTCTGTGCAGGAACTTTAATACTTTTAAATTCTTTCCTCACTTCTCGAGGAGATGACTGTTTGATGCTAAATAGCAGCAAATTGAACTATTTGAAGCAAGCAGGTTTTTTTTTTTTTTTTTTTTTTTTTCCCCGAATGTGAATATTTGGTTTGTACCTCGTTGCTGTTTCTTTTCCTGGAGTTTTCCCCTTAATCTCCTTCCAGCCACAAACCCTCCCTTGTGCGTGCGGCTGAATATGCTCGCAGCGGGTAAGCTGCAATTTCCATTCCTGAATAACTCCAGCAAAAGGAGGAGAAAAGTTTGGGGTTCTAGCAAATGTTTTTATTTAAAAAACAAACAAACAAAATAACCCAGTCCTCTCTACCTTCTATTCACCGGAGGGGGAGGGGGTGTGAGGAGAGAAAGACGGCACAACCCCAGATTAAGACGCATCTAAAGGACGAGGAGATACAAGCTAGTTAAATCCGAGTGATGTTTGGGGGAAATTATATATATATACACTGTCAAAACCTCCATGCTTCTCAAGGGAAAATGCGCAGAGGTTAATAGTGCAGAGATGGACAATCTTCCCCATTTGTGCTTGGCAACAGCGTCTCAGCAAACCTCTGTCAAGGAGAAAATAGGGTGCTTGTTGGGATCAATTGCTGAAGAATAAAATAACTTCAGCGCAGAACAGAGATCTGCCTGGGTTTCGAATCAGTTGCAAAGAGTCAAGCGTCCCCCGCGGAGAAAAAAAAAAAAAAAAAAAAAAAAAAAACTCCCAGCCAGCCCATCGCGCAGAAGGAAAACCCGAATATCGCGATTATTTTTTCCCCGCGACGTTCTCAATCGGGCAGGGAAGGGAAAAAGCGGAGGCGAACCCCGGCTCCGGCTGCTGTGACTTCGTGACTTTTCTCTCCCATTTTAAACTTTACCCAAGGCTGAATTTGATCTTTTTAACTCTTTTGCCCCCCTCCCCTCTCCCCCCTCCTTTTATGACGGTATTTTTTCTCACTCTGTTTTCTCCCCTTAACCTCCTCTTTTTTTTGTCCGCCTTTCATTTGAAGCGAGGCTTTACAGCTTGCTACACTTTCTAAGTGCATCAATAGCCACTTTAGAAATACAAACAACTTTTAAAGATAAAATAACCAAACCAGAATGGGACTTTCAATGGGGGAATAGTTGTTGTCCTTTACCATGGAGTGTGCAGCCGCCTCTGCCTAATCCAGCTTTCATTTTCACCGACAAATGCCAAGAATCTATATCTGTCTCCCAACCCCTCGGGAGCTTGATTACACGACAAAAGGCTGCCATTATCCGCAGGAGAAAACAGGGAGGGGACAAGGGGGCTCGGGCCTCTGAGGATGAGGGCATCTCCAAACTATTGACTTAGTGGATGAAGTCAAGAGCAAACACGCTGAGATCTAAAGGGGGGAAGGCGCTGGCGGGGGCGGGGGCCGGTCGGTCGGAGAAGGAACGGAGGAAAAGGAGCAGCAGAAAGTCCTTGGAAGTAACGCGGAAAGGGAAGGGGAGAGTCTCGGGAGAAAGCAGCCCTTTGGGGGAAGGTTTTTTCTCCCCATCCCAGAGCAAGTTGTCCTTGGAAATCTCTCCGACCCTCGATTGTTTTTTCCCCCTTGCACATCCCCTCGTCTGCTTCTGAGTTTCCTCCCGGTGATATTTATTTTTCGGCCTCATTCATTTCTTTTCCTTTCTTTTTTTTTTTTTTTTTTTTTTTTTTTTTTTCTTTTTTTACTCCCCATGGGGAATTTTTGTCTTTCCTCGTCGATGACAGAGTTTTCCTCTGCTAAGGGGCAAAACGCAACCTTGGGGGCACGGTGGGTCTGCTGCAGAGGCCGGATCCCTCTTTTCCCCCTAAACCGGGGACAAACCGGGTCAAGGTCGAGCTCCGGGGGCTGGAAATGGAAATGGGAATGGACCGAAACCCACCCGCGGAGCCCTCGAAGGAGAAGTCACCCCGAGCCGGCTCTTTTTAGGTTTAACTGGCTGCGTTTTGCATGACTGCCTCATTAACCACCGCTGTGCGGGGATTTGCGGGCCGGGCTCATCCCGGCCCGTCGTGGACAAAAGTTATTTCAACCCTATCTGTAATTTATCTGGGTCACCTAGGGAGAAATCCTCCGGGCGCGGAGAGTCCTGGGAGCAGCACCAAAGGAGTCCCACCGCCCTTAATTACTCTTTAATCAACCTAACGCTGTGGTCCCTTTAAAGACCTGCCTTTGGTGCAAGCGCTGCATTTAAACATCTGCTTTCTGGCGGAGTTTGGGGAGCCAAAAACCTATACCAGCTTAAGAGATTTAAAGGTGTGAGCGTGTGCTTCGGGCTGGGC
Organism: Alectura lathami; assembly: GCA_013399715.1. Taxonomy (NCBI): domain Eukaryota; kingdom Metazoa; phylum Chordata; class Aves; order Galliformes; family Megapodiidae; genus Alectura; species Alectura lathami. Next base: position 175,075 of record VXAV01010407.1, read on the forward strand.
CCCGCGAGCATCCCTTTTGCTGCAGTCACAGAAGCATTAAACAAAGGGAGAGGCTGGTGGGGATAACCTGGAGGATCCGATTTAAACTACAAAAGCACACAGGGAGCCTAAATTCATCTTTTAGGCGAATTTATCTCCGCGGATGGGGAGCGGGGGTAGCAGGCTTGAGGATGCTCGCAGGGAGCTCCTCATCTCTAGGCTGAACATCTCAGTTTCAGATCTGGCCGGGCTTTTTGCGGTTTCCTCCTTGCAATAAAACCCAACCGGATTTTTTTTTTTTTTCCCGTATTGTTTTTTTTTTTTTTTTTCCTCCTCTCCCTTATATATAGAAAAAGGCAGGGAACCTGCTGCTAGCAGCGGGACGCTGACCTGCGCTCACAGGGACCTCAGCTTTCTTCGCTGATTTTTTCCCATTTGCTTGGGTTTGGGGAAGCTGTACGGGATCCCCTGGCTTTGCAGTCCTGCGGACAGTTCACTGTCTGGCAGGGAAAGAGCAGCTGCTCTGAGAGAGAATAAGTATTAGAAGAAAGAGAAATCCTCGTAATCTTGGGACGTATATAATCTACGCCGCCCTGAATCCCAAAAGGCAGCGGGCCCGTCTCTCTGATTTATTTTTATGCTAGCCTAGTTTGCATCCCAAAGAAGTAAACTGCTATTTTTAACCACTGGTTTAAAGCTTAATTAAAAGCCCCTAAACTGATTGTTTTGAAAATTGATTTAGAGGAATTGCCCCAGGGCTGAGACGCTATCTAAGCCAAGTTGCAGTCCCAGAGCTCGCAGTGGTGTCTGAATCGTTAACCCCGCAGAGCCGGGAGTCGCCGGGGCTGGATGACACATGGGCTGGCCGGGCTCCTTGCACCCTCTGGAAAGAAAGGTCCTTTGTTAGTCCCGGCTACTGGCTTGCTCGGGTGGATCTCCGCTGGTTTCCTGGCGTTCCGAGGTTTAATTGAATTAAGGGAAGCTCGGAGATGTTGGTGACACTGGGACGGGAGAGCTCTGCCTTTCATCTGCGGCTGGGGGCTGAGCGCGGAGGGTAGGGTGGCAGGCTCGGGGACGTGCCACCTCCCCAGGGGACACGGGTTTGGGGGACGGGACCCCACCACTCAGACCATTTGATCTAGGGGAGCTTTACCTGCAAAAACCGGGTATGAGATGGAAGTTGGTTGAAGGCAGGGGGGCTGCGGAAGGGAAGTGGTATTTCAGCCCCGTAATTAGAAGTAAACAAGAATAGGGACGGGGCTCCATGGTCAGACAACTTGATTGTTAAGGGATTAACACCTAAGTAAACCAATAAAGGCTCTGCGGGGCTGGTGAGAGGGCTGCGGGCCAGGCAAGCCCGGCACACTAATGGGCTCCCCCCGGCACAACCCACACCAAAACGGTCCTTCCTGCCCGGCCAGCGAATTTAGGAGCCCAGTTTTAAGGCTGTTAGCCAGGGTTTGAGTTATTTTTGCTGTTTGTCCTTGGAAAGCCTCCTTTGCTTCCCTTCGCGATGCCTCAAGGTGAGCATCCTCTCATTACCGGTACCCATCGCCCAAATTATCAGGGGAACGAATGAATGGGAAGGGAGTGCCCGCGCGTGGGGCAAACCCCTCCAGTGCATCCCCACGTAAATAGGACGATCCCTTTCGTACTGCAGCTTCCTTGAACCCTTTTTGTCTTTCTGGCCCTCCTTAGTAATAATTAAATAGAAATCCTTCAAAGCCAGCTCGAGCAAAACACTCCTGGGCGTAGCTCGCCAGGTTGGTCTCCAACTGGGCTTTTGTGATGGTTTCTTTCCCCCTCGGTTCGCCCTCGGCTGGTATTTTTCCCCCTCCCTTCTCGCTCTGGCCAGACTTTGAGTAGGTGGAGGAGTTTAACCTTTGGAAAATCAGGCCTGGCCTTAAGTGATGTGGTACCTGTAAGCCTGATTTCCATGGCTTTCTGCCGGCGCGGATTTGGGTTTGAGTGAGGTACCTGAAAGGCTCAGAGTCAAACTGAGTTCAATAACTTTGCTCGGTTTTGTTTTCCTCCATCTCCTCAGCTTCCAGTGGTCTCGTTGCTCGTCTGGCAGGGCTAATATCGGAGCACTCTAGGGTGTGGGTATTTCTTCCTCCTGATTGCAAATAACCGAAAGATTAGCACCAGCAGCTGTTTGGAATTGGAACAATGGAGAGACCTAGGAAGTGGAGAAATTGAAAAAGGAGAACCCCCCTCCTAATCACCCAGCTCAAAGTTCACGAAGTCAGACTGCATGACTTAACATGACCTCCACCTCGGCTTCACAGGGCTGTTTACTTATATGAAGGTTGAGGGGGGAGAGACAAAAAAGGGAAAGGGGGGAAAAGGAAAATAGTGGGGCGTTTAATGCAATTTCCAATAGAAATGTGAGGTTATTACGGGACCGGACGGCCCCGTTTGGTCTTTCCGCACACTGCAGCCCCTTGACCCCTGGGGTGGGTTTAGGGGCGACTCTTTCCTTGCCTCTTAAAAGGTGAATCCCCCTCCCCTTGCGGGAGGCTGTGGCGAGGTGGATGCGGGGCCCGATCCGCCCCGGGAACCGACAGGTCCGTGCCGGGCTGTGGGACAGCTACGGGAAGGCTACGGGGCCAGGGAGGGGCTCGGCTGTGGGGCAGGGATTTGGGGTCTCTGCCGGCCCTGCGCTGGCTGGTGAAGTGTGAGAGCGGCTGAGCTGTCAGGCGGCGTTTGAATGGGATCTCCTAATGGATTTGACTCGGAAATCTCGACTTGACCAGTTTTTTCCTCTTTAAAACAAACTCATTAAACTTGTCAACACTCATTAGGGCCTTAAAACGCTGAACTGGAGTCACTGGGGAGAGCGGTTGGTGGGGGGCTGCCTGAAGAAGGAGGTGGGGAGGGGGCAACCCAGCATCGCCTCCGCGCTTGCGGGGATTTGTGGGGAGGGAGAAGGGGAAAATAACCCCCTACCGGGAAAATAAACGCCTTAAAAGAGAAATCAAGGGAGGAGAGAGGGAGCCGGCACGGGGAGGGGGCCGGACTTTGCGCTGGTGCTTGGAAATAGGGGAAATCTCTGTGTCCCCCCCACTCCGCTCCAGGCTCGGCTACAAAGGACGGGGCGGGAGGCTTAGTTTTCTCCGAAGAAATCATCATTCGCCGTCATTTGAGCGTTTTCGGGGGGATATATCTGTTTGTCTGTGATTTCTACAATTGCCAGGGGAAGTGGGAACTCGGGGGGAAAGGTTAGAGACAGCTTTCAGCCCCAAATCCTCTGGAAATGAGCCTGGTCTGCGAAATTCCTCCCCAAACCCCCTACCCAAAATATTTTGAGAGCTGTAAAATTAGGCGGAGATCGTCTTAATTCTGTCGGCAGGACGAAAATTGCTTTCGGTGTGTGTGTGTGTGCAATTAAACGTTGCACATTTCTCCGTCTCTTGAATAGAGGTTTTGTTTGGGGTTGATTCAGTTTTTTTTTTTTTTTTTTTTTTAAGGGTTTTTTCTGATGCTTTTCAAGCCTCGGTTCCCCTTTAAGGGGGAAAAAACCCCCCCCCCCCTATTTAAAAAAAAAAAAAAAAAAAAAAAACCCTTCGAGACCTTCTGTTATTCCTCTCTCTGAGAATGAGAACATCAGCTATTCAAGCGTATTGATGAACTCCCCCAAAAAGTTTATTAAGAGAAGCGAAAACAAAAGGACTAAAGGCCGCAGGCAACTGGACAGACAGTTTATAAACTAAGGTCCCATTGTCCCCCCGAGGCAGATGCATGAATACCTCTGAATGGGTCCCTTTGGAGTGACAAGATCAAGCCAGACAACAGCATGTTAAAAGGAAGGAGCGCTGTTTCTCTTTCTCCAGCCGAAAGATCTGCTCCCCCTACTCCTCCTGCATTAATGTACATCTGCAGGGGGAGGAATAAATAGCTCCTTAGGATCTGCGCCGCTCGGGGTTTTTATTCTTCCACCCCCAGCACTGGCTCTTTGCACCATATGCTCCAGATCAGCCTCCTTTCTCCGCAGCCTCCAGCCAGGCAGTCGCCTAAAATGATCCCCAGCCACTGCAAACTTTCTTCTCTCCCTTTTTCCCTCCTCCTTTCCTTCCCTCTGCCCCTGTTAAAATCGCGATTTACGGCCTGCTTGCCTAGGAGATCCCTCGTGGTCAATTAGGTTTGCACAGAGCAATTTAACTAATAGGCTTTGATGGATTTATTTTATTTTTTCTTATTTTTTTACCCCGGGATATCAGCCCTGCTCTGTCAGGATGTGATGGTGGCGAGAAACACCCTGTGGAGAAGGGCAAGGGATGGCAAACCTGGAAGAGTCCTGAAACCAATGCCCAAAGCTGCCTTAATTAAATTAATAATTGATTAATTAGAAGTCCTGACATTTATGCCAAACCTTCCCCGGGCTCTGCTGTCCACGCTGGCATGGGTTCCCTCGTTCCCCCTGTCTGCTCCCAGCTCTGGCCTCCTTGTTTCAGGGATGGGGGAGAGCAACATTTGGGTGCATTTGGGTCATACAGAGCAGCTTTGGTTTCTCCCTAAAATTACAGTGAGCTTTGCGAGGGCTCAGTTCCCCACAGTCTGGCTCTTTCATACATTTTCCACCTTTGCTAAGGTTTATCCAGCAAAGTTTTTGAAAGCATGGGAAGGTGAGAGGGAGTATTAGTGTGTGTTTGAAGTTGATGGCATTTTAGCTTTATGATACTGTGGTATTTCATTGCCTGGATGGTGGGAAAATAGGGAAAGAGCAAGTTTCTCATCACTTTGCCCCACAAAATGACTTCTAGAGGAACAGACTAAAACTAATAGCCCAGGAAGAGAGTAAACCTGAATGCAGCCCACTGAAACGCCTAGGTCCTGGTGTTTGCACCCCAAATTTGGGGCTTTGCAGGTCCCCCATCCCCACTTCTGGATCAGGAGCAGCCGATGACCCCCTGCCCAGCAGCTGCGAGAGTGTTTGGGGCTCATAACTCCCATGATGGATCGGTCCAGCGCATCTCTGGTGATGGCGGGGCTATATGCCTGTTTGCTCCTAACGAGAGCCAGCTCCGAGCGCTGGGTTGGGAGGTCAGGCGATGATAATAATAATAAAATTATTCCCCCTCCCCAGCCGCACCTTCCCCTCTGCAGCGGAAGAGTTGCTATTTCATGGCTGGCTAAAGCCAAACTTCCCTCAAGGGTGTTATGCGACTTATGACCCCGCCAACCTGTACTTAGCGCTCTCCAAAGGATGCGTGCTCCTGGAGAGGTGAGCTGAATGCAGGCTGAGCCACGAGGGCAGAACAAATCTATTACCAGAAAAGTAAAACCACAGCGAGGGGAAGAAACATTGAGCAAAAATTTAAGACATAAAAATAAGAAATATCTGCTTCAACGGCTAGGCAATAGTTTCCACGGAGCTGCAGGAACCTGATGTGCACCAGGCGAGTTCCCCCAGCTCCAGGCGTGGCTCGGCGGTGGCTATGGGATTTTACTCACACAAGTAATCCCTTTGCCTTTAGAGGACCTGCTGATGGGCAGAGGTTGTCACAAGACCCGCAAAAGTATTACAGGTCCTTAAGTGCAGGAATATTTTTATTATTTCCCTTTGGGGCTTCCATAAGGTACGTTTGCTTGAAAGCCTTGCAGATGGGGTGGGGGAGAGGTAAAAAAAAGGAAACAGATGAGGAACCGATGTGATGAAAGACCAGCAGATTTTGTGTCATTCCTGTCCCCACAGTGGATCCCTGAGGCATTTCAAAGGCAAAAAGAAATGGGAAAACACAAACGCATAATCAAACCAAGGAGCCAGTTAACCAGGCCAATACCTGGAATCCCAAAGTCCCATTTAGCTGCTCGCAGGATTATCACTTGTTGCCGATTCAGAACCAGCAGGTGTTGTCAGCTATTTATGATCACTGTTATTTATACAGTGCCACTGGTGTGCCTGGCGCTCGGCACACACAGGCAGATGAGAGCCAACCTCTCCCCTGAGAAGGTACCAAACTAAATTAGACTTAACACAGCGGCAGACGTTAATACACAGCATATGGGGACGAGGGGAAAAGAGAGGTTCAAATCCACAAAGATCGTGCAGTCTCCAGGCATAAAATCCCACACCCGTCAGCTTGTTAGTTCCCATTTTATACGAAAAGCAAAGAAATAGATCCATGGTTATGAGCGGGTAGGGACCAAGGCAGGGTGCAGCACCTCGCTTTGCACATGGGGTGGGTGGATGTTACTTGCTTTGGGGGACGGGGTGACTTTAGAGCCGGGGATAAGGGAAGTGAAGCCGCTTGCCCAGGTTCACAAGGAGTATCAGCGGCAAAGCCAGGACTGGAGCCTCCTGTAAAAATTACTAAGCAGAGCTCTATCCACAGCCTTTTCCTTCAAAACCTGGGGGTTTTATGCAGGAAAATTCCCATGGTATCTATAGGAGTTTTAGATTGAATGTGGACCTGAAGATTTGGCTTTTTATTATTATTATTATTTTTTCTTTAGAGGCAAATCAGCTCTCAGAGCAAACAACTAGATGTTACTTGGAAATAAAACACATTTCCAGCTTAGGCCTGCAAAGGCTTACGTTTGTGGGCGACTTTATCCAAATGAGTCATCCCATCCCATGTCTGTGAGAGGATTCCCCATGTAAGCAAAATTGACCAGTGCGACGTTTACAGGGATTGGGCCAGGCACCGGTAAGAAGCATTGCCCAGCCAAAGGAGGCTGCACGGGGAAGGAAATCAGCTCTGCAAAACTACAGCAGCCTCCTCCTGCCTTGGTCTTAAAAGACAAAAGTCAGGAACCCAGTAACTGGTTGCTGCTTAGCTGGCAGGGGTGTAAAATGCAAAGCGACCCCCCGTTGTTATTTGAAGAAGGCTCAGCCCTGCTGTAAAGCTCTATAAACTGGGCTCCTTCCCCCATCCCCTCCTCCCCGGCATGTTTTAAATGATTTTGGATTTTAATGCAGGGCCCGGAGCTCATTCCATCATATTCATGGCATCAAACAAGAGGCTGCTGCCCCCAGCTGGGTTCCTTGAACTTAGAAGCAAAGCTCTACTCAATATTACCTTAATTAATTAACTAAAGAGACAATGGCTTTTGAGGTCTCACCTCTGTTTCCAGGGAGGGGGGCCTTTTGACAGAGCCCTGCCATAAACTAATTCAGAGTTCCAGCAAGGAGTCATAGGGGGAAGAGTTAAATGACACTATTTACTTGTTTACCAAGACAATTTATGTCATATTTGTTTTTCCCCACCTTCTGTCTGCAGCTCTGAAAACTCTGTTGGGGGTGCAGGGGGAAGAGGGAGGAGGAAAGAGTATTATTTGCATTACCCACTGAAATCAAAGCATATTCCCATCTGAAAAATACCACTTCATAGCATTTGGTATCTTCTTTTTTTAAAAAAAATTTAATTTACAAATTTTTTTTGAAGCTTTCCAGGTTCAATATAACAAATCTGAGCTTTGATGCTTTAAAAGTGCCATAAAGAGCTACAGGCAACATCACAGTCAACCAAAAAAAAATATTTCAAGGCTCCTGTGAGCACTTGTATCTTCTCTGAATGTTGTGGGTTGTTTTTTTCATTTGCACGCAAGCACTGAGTAGATGGTCATTGGTTTATTCCACTCAGAAACAGACATCTCGTACTTTGTATCAGCAAGAAAAACCTTTTAAAAGGTCACAATGAAATGTGACCAGCTGGAAAATCTATCTATACAAACACCAGAGCATCGTTACTGGATTCTGGGTCACCACCCAAGGTTAAGGGCAATATGCTCAGTATTTATAGGTAAGGAAATGAAAGCATGGGCTAGATCAGGTGTGTCACTTGATGTCCCATTGGGCAAGGAAGGGTCTCCTCCATCTTCCCAAAGCGTCTCGGCTCTGAGGCTAAACCCACTCGCTGTGCCAAATTCTCAAGTAACATAAAATGGCTCCACTTCATGGAGGTTTGCAAACTGAGTAGGTCACAGGCTGTGGATTTGAGAAAGGCCTCTTGGTATTTTGGTATTTTGGTTGGGTCAACGACCCAGAAGTTCTCAATCTCCTATTTTTTTACGTGCTTCTAGGAGTAGTATTTCAATTACTTGGCAAATGATGCCACTGTCTGCCCAATTTTTTTTCACTAAAAATCATCTATGCTGATGTGTATAAGAAATCTCCTGAGGACCAATCTAGAATTATGCTTGGAGGCTAGGATAATTCACAGAAGATTCCCTACTTGCATCAGAGAAGGGATCAGTCACTCCCCTCTCCAATCTATACGTTTTTGGTCTGGGTTTCATTGCTTAGAACTTCGCTTGGTGCATGCAAACTATTTGTGTGTATTTCAGAGCTCTGGGGCATACGAAAACATGATCATCATAACCGCATCTCCCAATTTAAGGCATGCAGTTTTGGAGGCCTAGGCTTAGCCACTGAAAATTTGGTCCTTATTGTCTCCTGTCTCAAATCTGCAATTACTTATGTCCATATTTAACTTTACACATGTGAGTAGTCTGATGGTATGGAACACAGACACGATACAAAGATATTTACGTGACAACCTCGTATGAAAGTGAATAGCCGAAAGAGCGATCATTAATTCAGTTAGCAATAGACATTCCCCAGGATGTGCAAGATTTTTTTTTTTTATATATTCATCTTAGCAGAGTTGTGCTAAATGGAAGGTTTGAGGGACAGGTTCTGTCATAGATGTGTGAATCTGATGGACCTACTTTAGCTTGCAACTAATACTTCTTAAATCTAGATATTGATTTAAAAAAGGCAACTGAGTTTTACTTCACCACCACTTTAATTAGTCTGAAAATGTGCTCTCTGAATATTTTGTCTAACAGCTGTGGAGCTGAGCAACAGCTCTGAGCAGCCACTTTTTAGATCTGGCTCCAGCTGTGGATTGCACTGTCTTTGACCAAGCTGCTTCTCCTCCCTGTGGCTCTGCTTTGGTTCTGTCTTGTCTGACCAGGGACAGCCTTCTACCTCGCATTCACAGCATAACGGCGAACCAGAATGACCGACCTGTGTCATTCTTGTAATAATAACACAGAGCACTGCTGCTCTGGTTCAGCTAAACGTCTCCTGAGGCTAGAGGATGTCTAAGAAACACCCAAGTGCTGCAAGAGCTGCCGTTAGTAATTCAGCAGGTGATCCTTCTTCATGTGAGCCAGCTCTGGACTAGCACTTGTAGCAGCAGTAATGAAGATGCTAAAGCTGTTGTACCTGCCGAGGCTCTGAGGAGATTGCTGTTCGTAACTGTTAGCTCTTTGACTGCTCGGTAGACTCATGGCTAGGCAGGATTGTCTGTTTCAAATGTGTTAGAACAAGAAGTGACATCGACAGCACCAGTGTTGCTTTGTCCCTCCTCTCTCCAGGAACCTTAAGCCTCAATTAGAGCTGTGCAACTTTGCAATTTCCATTTCCTCCCTCCCCAGGCATATTTGACAACAGAGCACACGAAGGCTGTTCTTTTCTTCAGAGAGCAAATAGCACTGAGCCTGTTGGCCAAGCTGGTCGGAATCGACATTCCTCCCCAAATGCAGTGGCACCAAGAGGGCAGCTGCAGAAGTTACCAGGCATATCCCTGTCCCGTTCCTTTGACACGTTCTCTTTGACTCTGAGCAGGGGTGATCTGCCCCCAGCTCCCAGCTTATCCTCCATCAGACACTCGCATTACTGGGACTACAAAACTCTGATTGCTGAGGCCTCTGGGTTTGGGACAACAAATTTCCTCAGGGCTCACCTGAGACTGACCTGCTCAACGCATGTAAGATTTGAGTTTGGACTTGAGCCAGGAACCCGAGGGAGAGAGCAAAATCCAGTTTTAGGAGAGGGGAGAAAGGATGTCTTGTTATCGGTTAAGCACCTGGCTTCCTTTACCCACGTGGCTCTGCTTATGATGTACCTAAAAGTGGGGCGAGAGGGTGAGGGGACTGGAAACACTTCAGAAATGTAAATGCCGTCCATTTGTTTATGATTTTATACCCCAACATGTAACCTGAACCTGATGGAGTCAATAAAGAACTAAACCTCTGCATGTTTCCTACCTCAAAAATACTGGAGCGAATCCAGGGCTCTTGAAGGCAAATTATTCCAAAGGGCTGAAAGGAAAAGAAGAAGAAATTGAAAAAAGAAGCCCGACTTTTTGTATTCCTTTTTTTTTTTTTTTTTTCCCTTCTCCCAGAGTTTTGAACGAGTGCCCTTACTTGTTCTCCAACATCAATGGGCAACCGATGCATTTCCAGGAGCATGGCCAGCTAGCTGCCAACCAAGCCCCACAATTTACAAATAATTACATTTGTTCAGAGGATTGTTGAGGATAGACACTAATTCCAAGGGAACAAAACTTCTCAGCCTGAGAAGTCCTTAGTGAGGACTTTTCATTTTCCATTCGTTTTTTTTCAGGGAGAAGAATTTTCTGCTCGCGTAATAGAAGTTAAACACCTCAGGATGAGCTTACTTGTTGCAATTATGCAGTTTGGGTTATTAAATACACTGTGAATATATTTTGCCATTAGCATTCTTGCACAGTGAGTTGTGTTTTTTTTTTTTTTTTTTTTTTTTTTTTGGTTTTTTTTTTTTTTTTTTTTTTNTTTAAATGCAGGGTGTAATCAGCTTACCTAGGGTAAAACTGACCTAGCTGTAAAAGTAGTAGCTGGTTTTGCATGTCACGAATTGAAGGGTCACACAGAGACAGAGGTGTTGATTTGGCCAACTAAAATGAATTAAAACCAGGGATGATGTAGGACACTGTGACACTGCTTTTTTTTACACCTCTACTAGCCCAATATTCTCCAGTATTCGTTTATGTCCAGGTCAGGACAGTGGTGAGCCAATTATTTCAAGGCATTGCAAATGTGTAATTTGTGTTTCTTCTTCTGGAGCACTGGTTTAGGCTGGGAAGAAAATACACTGACAAAACCATGCAGAAAACATGCTTTTGTTCTGGATTTGTACACCTCCTGTACAAAGAGAGAGGGAGAGGGCAGCACCTGGGGAACTCTATACGTGTATGTTTATTTTGTAAAGTAGCAGAGGCCAAAACTACAGCCTGTGGGGCTGTAAGCCTGCGGGATATATAACAAACTGTAAATTAGAGCTGCCTCCAAGCGTGATTTTTTACATATGGGCTACCCATGATCAAAGCATGTGTGTAACATAACCGATGGCTAGATAGGTAGATCTGGGAGCAGGGAATTAGCCGCTTGGGGTTATCCTGGCAGGACTTGGGCTCGGGAGAGCTTTGTGCATAAGCAGAATCAGCTCTGTGTGGCCACTAGAAACGAGAGCAGCTCTGCTGAGATGGGGACAACACGCCGCTTCGCCTTGCTCCGTGATCTATCCCATGCGCATCCTTCGGGGATTACTCCCAGTCACAGTGTGCTCGGGCTCCGTGTGGCCAGGAGAAAAATCTGACTCTCAGACTTTCTGGACGTTTGGGTAGCAGGGATGTTCGCTTCCCATATCCTAGTGCCATCACTCCTCTTGGCTCTTCCCAGTCCCCTACAGCTTTCCTGCTCAGCACACGCACTGCGGCGGTTCTGCTTTGCTCTGGGCTAGCTGAAGGTGCTCAGAGCAGTGCCACGGCATGTCGAGAAAAGAAGCTGAAAGGCTGCCAGGTTCCCAGAGATTTATCCCGTCCCATTTTCCTATGGATCTGGAGGTAAACGGTGCTGGTAACCCCACATCACTGCAGAGCGTAGACCCGGGCATCCCTTTCTGGGGGCCAGCCTGGCCTTTTCCCTGCATCACCCCCCAGGTAACACGCTTTAAAAACAGCCTCTCAGAATGGCGAGGGTGTTTTGGTTGTTGTTGTTGTTGCTGTTTTTGGCTAACTTTATCAGTGCCCGAGCACGCCTCAAAGTGTCAGCTTGACATAATATGTAACAGTAATTAAGAAATAAGCCTCTTGCCCGCTTTCACAGCAATCATTTAGCTAAGTAACTACCATGGTCCAGTGCCTCAAAAATCACCATTAGCCCACGCCACTTATGGCCATAAAATTTCTTGTTTTCTGCTTTTCATCGGACTCACCCTGGAATCTTCGTTTTGCTTTATTTATACATTTGCACTCAAACAATGGCAATAAACCCATTCCCAGAGTGTTGCAAATCAGAAATTTGTCCACATTTTTTCCACCACCTTCCTGGGTGAAGCTGCCTTTTGCTTGGGAACGGCGGTGGCTGGAGGCAGCTGGGCGGGGGGGCAGGGTGTCGCTTGGAGATTGATCGGTGCTGTTGGAAGTCGCTGGGATGGGGCAGAGAGGGGGAGCCGGAGGAATCTGGCATGAAAAGGCAGTTTGTGGTGACAGGAGTTCCTTTTGAAAGACCTGATTGAATCAGACCTGAGGCGGGAAGAAACGGCTGTTGCCTTCATTGAGTTTTCTCTAACTTTTCCCCCCCTCCTACTATCGAGGTTTTCGGTTCGGGCTTTTTGCTTTGTTCAGTTTTAATGTGTCCTATGCTGTTTAAGCTCGAAGAAATAAGCACGGGGTCCTGCCTGCAGAGTGAAAAAAAGAGCAAGTACATCTCACTCAGTCGGTAGCAGCCTGCAAGACATATTTTTAACCATTCTAAACCAGTGGACCGCTAATTTCAACAAAGCCCGTGATTTTAGTCTGCTATTAGGAATTTAGCCCCTGTAAATTACAATTAACACTCTGCTGACAACTCAGTGGACCAGATCAGGATGCTGCAATGCAGAGTTGTCTTCATTGGTAACATTTACAGCAAAAGCTTCTTGCCTGGCCTCAGGACCAGAGCACTGCAAACTGCCTTCCCTTGGGGACTATGCGGCTCCCATGCTTTATAGCTGGCAGACACAGTTCTCCCAGACTGTAACAAAATCTGCAGTGATGCAGGGAGTTGAAGCCCATTCTCTCAATGTCAGTCTCGCTCCTTTGCCACGTTATCCCGACCAGGGCCACCTCCTGCAGGCCTGGGGCAGATTTTCCTGGGCGGCCGACTTAGGGAGTAATGACTGCTCACTCAAGCAAGCGCCAGCTGGCATTATGGAGATTTACCCCCAGTGACATCTGAATTGAGCTTTGAGCAAATGCCCTCGTATTGGGTCCACTCAGCTTCAGAGGAAGTTTTGTCTGAATTAAAAGTAATAGGGATAGAGGGGAAAAAAAATATTTTAGGACTTAGTGGTTAGTAAACTCAGAATGCCCAGATTTCCCTCTCTTGTGGCATTTGGACATTGGGGAAAGTGCTAGGACTTAAACTGAACTATCAACTTTTGAGGGAAAAATTCTCACTGGCAAGAACAGCCTTGGGCTGACAGACGTGTGCAGAAGATGACCTAGTAAGACTTTTTTTTTTTTTTTTTTTTTTTTTTTTCTCTTTTTCTGCTGTTATGTTTCTTCTTCCTCAGCTTCTTGGTTATTCAGAGTTATGCTGCTAAATCCATCTTCTCCTCAAGCTCCTATACCAGCATCTCTCCCTCTTCAAGGAGACATCAAAATCCTCTCCTTTCTGCAGAAGGACCTGAGTAATCTACCCTGGTTATAATTAATTGCCCATCCTTCTTACTCCCTGGACCCCACCCTGCCTTTTCTCTTCTTTCACCCTTTTTGAAGCATTTCTCAAATCTCCTCTCCCAAATCTCAGAGCCCCACTCATGCAGCCACACTGCTCCCTCACCGCAGACGGACACCTCAGGTGTTCCCAGCCCCTTTCTGCCTTCGGGCTGGAGGTGAGCTAAAGCAGCATCTTCCTTTCTTTTGACTGAGGGAAAACAGAGTGTCCCCTACCCCCACAGCAAACCTCCAACACCCTCATCCCCTCACCAGGCTCCAGCGAGCACTGATACCCTGAAGAAATGGCCACCAACCCCTCTGCAAAATGCCCTCCAGGTACCTGAGGTGCCTCCCACACCTTCCACCACACCCAGGTGAGGCCAATCCCTGCCTGCCCACTCCTGATTGGCTGCCCTACCCACGGGGGGGGTGGGCCTGCAGGGCAGATAGCCAATGGGAGCTCACCCTCTCACCTGAGTGGAGCGTGGTGGAGGGAGGCTGATGCTCCCTGGCTGAGCTCCCTGAGGTGTGTGAGGTTGCTGGTGTCAGCTCAGCTATGTTTTAATTTTTGTTGTGTGTGGCTGTGCTTGTATATCTATATGGCCCCTGACGTTTCCTTGGCTCAAATGATTGTGCTTTGCAGGCATGAGTGCGATGAAAGCAATGTCCGGTGAGTACTGCATTAAGTTCAGTCTCTGCTGCTCTCTCCAAAGCACATCACAGCAGCTGGGTTTTGCTTTTTTAACAGCCTCCAAGGGCATTACTTGTGCTTTCCCATTTTTTTCCTGCTCGCACCACAATGGTGTAAGGCTGACGGTGTGCAGGGTGGTTGCTGCTGCGTTTTCCAGCCATGGCATGCAGGTGCTGCAGCACTCTGCAGCCCCAGTCTTCTAGGAAAAACAGCATCCACGCGAGCTGCCTCCCGGTCCCATCCGACCATTTGGCAGGTGTTCAACAAACTTACATGACTCTTATTAGCAGCGGATCCATAGGGAGGGAGGGGCTGGGGGGAGGCTCTCCAACAAAAATAATAGAGGAAGACCAGCTGAGTTGTTGTTGGGTTTGTTTCAGAGGAGGTTAGGGTTGCTGAGGAGTTAGGGAAAAAACCTCTTTGCCTTCTTAGTGAGCTCTGTGACTTCGTTATCCCTGGCTTAGGAGAGTGGTGATGGGCAGGAGCAGAAGGAAAATGAATGCTGTGCCCACAGGAGCGAGTTGTCATCCAGATGGGTGCATGGCTCAGTGTCACTGACTTGTCAGCCCAGCAGACAGTCCAGAGAATTTATTTGTTTCAGGGCAGCTTTGCTGGCCTGTGGTGACTGATGATCTCATCCCCCAACAACATCCAGAGTCTTTTTTTTTTTTTTTTTTCCCTCTTGTTTTACTTTGAGGTATCAGCATACTGATGAAAATACATTTCTTGCCTTTGATCATTGTCCCATTCTCTCTCTTCCATCTAGTGCCAATTTACAGGTTAAGAAGGAAAGTCACCTCTCATTTGTCAACCCACTGCCCTCCTGCCCACCTGACAAGGGACAACTGCCTTGGAGGGAGGCTTTCTAACTTCTGTGGCCCCCAGCTCATTTATTAGGGTCAATCACACTTCTCCGTTACAACACATCAGCAGAGAGCTCCCTGCAGCATGGTACAAAATGAGTGCTATAAATGTCTCAGTCAATGGCACTCCGAAGTTACAAAGAACTTAAGAGGCGCAATTTCATGCGCATACCTGTAACTTACATTTATTCCTTTTGTGGCTTACCCCAGCCGAGTTTCTGTTCTCCACATCTCCCCTCTCATGGTCACTTGGTGCACAGCAAACTAACTCACCTCCTTTATGACTTCTTTACTGCCCGTAAATGTGAGATGGAAACTATAGATGCAGCTTTTTTTTTTTTTTTTTTAAACCATGTGGAGCAACACAGATCTAGCTATCACGCCCTTTAGGTATCATGCACAACATAAGTAAGCATGTTAGATGGTCCATACATACACATTCGTGTATGTTATATGTTAGCCTTTACCATGCTTGTTAGCATCTTTGTTTAGGTTTGTGCCTTGGCTAGTAAGTTGCATGTATATCTCTATTTAACTGTACTTGGACATTTGGATCTAGAAAGTACTAGATGAAAACATTTGATTGTAATTTCTATTTCAAATTGAAAATTGTGGAACCAGGCTCAGAAACTGCTAAGAGAGCAGTGCTAAATCAATGCTTTTTTTTTTTTTTTGCATGTCAACAGACAAAATGTTAAAACAGTTGTGTAAGTGCCTCCGCACAGCAAGCCAAGGAGGGATGAAGATAGAAAAGGGGACTCTGGCCTCGTCTCATGAATATAAAAGATTTTCTACAAATAATAGTTATTCATGACCTTGTTTAGATAGCTTCTAATTCCTCTCAGACTTTCAAGTCTCACAGCAGAATCCGGCTAGCAAGTAATGAAGAGTTTGTAGGTTTTTCTTCTCTTTTAGTTTATGTAAATATCCTTTAAACGTTCATTTATGTGTGGCTCGTGAGAGACCTTTTCCAGCCCATGTTTTCAGACTCAAAATGTCTGGATTGATCCTACAGTCTGAATAACTATTTTTCATGAAGAAGGTGATTTTTTTTTTTTTTTTTCTGTGTAAGTCAGCTGTGAGGTAATTGGCATTGGGAAGATCACCATTGCTTCTGCTGGGTGACGGGTGTAGGAGATAATTCCAGGGTAGCCTACATCTCCATTGGGAAGTACCCACCATTGGGAACTGTCAGAGGCAGGACTGTGGATTAAATTGACCATTTATCTCTTTTGTTATAAAAACTTCTCTTTGAACGCGTCAGCAGAGGGTGACATTGTGCAGGTTTGGGAAACAATCTTGAGCGCCATCAACAAAAACTTTGAAGTCCGAGTGTTTAGGATGGATCCAATGTAAAGAAGTTAGGCTAAGTTTTATGAACACTGGTAACAAATCATAAAGAATTGTAACATCACTATGGACTACAAAAATATTTCAAATATAAATATTGTGATTTCTGACCCTAAATATTCTTAGCTTTATAAACACTATATTTTTTATTTTTCTTTAAATACCGAAGATATGCACCTGACCTAGATTGTACATGGTTTTTGATGGAAATTTCAGTTTTGGGGAGGGAAATTTTTGTGTCTGGGCATATAATTAATCCAAGGGAAATTCTGCAGGAAAACAAAATAACATAAATGTTAGACTGCACTTCTAGTAAAGAAAAATTTCTGCCGTTCCTACCAGTTTTCTAAGGGTGGCTCTGGATGGTAATGAACTAAATGAATGTAGGCAGTGTGCAGACGTTTTCGACCCAGGCTTCAAAAGATGTGTGCACTGGATTTGGCTGGTGCTAGCCTGTGGAGCAGGTACCGTGTGTTTTCACGACAGCACCTAGCACCACAAAGCTCCCATGGAGTCAGCACGAGGCAGAACCTTTCATAATCAATGAGGGCAAGATTGTTTGTAGGTACAAAGGGAGCACTCAGTCTCTGCTGGGTTGAGATGGGTGCCTCCACCTAATGCTAAGTAGGTGCTGCTCTTTGAAAGTCTTTCCCAGAAATATCAGCATCTCGCGCAGATCGCAGAGACACAGTGTGCAAAGCGTGCCTTTAAAAGACCCAGTCATGGCCCGCGCGACGAGGTTCAAGGCTTGCTGGAACTTCTTGAGTTGTGTCTGTGTGTGTGTCAGCTGTCCCCGAGCCCAATACCGAACAGGGGACAATACAGACAGATAAGATAATGGATGAGAAGGGAGTGGAAAATCTATCCTGTATTCTGGTGGCATTTCCAATAGCGATAGCGCTGGCAGCATTGGACCGAAAAGCGTATCCAGCACAAAGGGCTGGTAAGTCCTCTCCAGCTCCCACTGTGACGCTAAAGCCGGTTGCAAATATCCAGCGCTGGGGCCCCTCGCAGTGGGGAGCGGGACGGTGGCTACGTGACCCGGGGCAGCCCTGCCATTCCCAGAACGGGGCTCGGCTCCCGCTGCTGCTGGTCAGAGCCCGGTGCTTCAATGCCCCGGTGGGGTTTCTCCCCAAAATCACAGCACGTCCAGGGGTAAAATTAATATCCAGCGTCCAGATCTTTGGGGTGCGTTTTACTGAGGTTTCACCTCTAGATCTGCTGCTTACTCCTCTGACTGTCCTATAGCATAGTTTATTTTTCATTGTGCCAGTTGTTTCAAGGTTGGCTTGTCTGTTTAGAAAACATTCAGCAAAACAAATAAACACTCCAGCTTCCAAAGGGCACCTTTGATTTCAGACCTTTGCTGACCCCTTGAATTTCCTAGATGACATCTGAATTCTCTGCTTGCTGGTTAGCAGAGGGCTCTGCTTTGCTGCTGCTGCTTCCAGCTCTGGGATTGTCCAGCGAACTCATGCAGCCCAAGAGATTGTTCTGTCTGGGATTTTTGAAGCATGAAATGGGAATCTTTAGGCATGGAGGAAAGTGTTGAAGTAAGAAGAGCAGGCTAATCAATTACGTGAATAATGTGTTAGAGCTGTAGGTGATATTCAGCAAAGTGATGTCTTTCAGAAAGGAATGTTTTCACCTAACCAGGAGTTTCAGGCTTGATATAGGAGTTGTGCAGCACATCAGGCAAGGTGTGGGGAATTGCACCAAGCCATTAATTTTGGGGGTGTTATAATCTAAAAAAGATCAGCCAGTGGACCTGGCAGCTGCCTGGGAGCCAGGACATTCACATTTTATTTCTAGTATTGACTCGGACCTGCAAAATGAACTTTCATCGTCTATTTCCCTTGTCTGGTCCTTCTGCCATCATTTGTCCATATTTGCTTCAGCACAGGGCAAAACCCCCACCTAAAGTAGTTACGGGCTGTAGGAGCTACAGAAATACAAGTAACAGTTAATGTTTCACACCCTAAAATGCAGAGAATCTGGACAATGCAGGCAACTGCATTTTTGAAGTGTTTCAAATTTCAAGGGAGGTAATTTCTTAATTTAGCTAAGCCAACTTGCTCTATCCCAAGAGGAAAATCTCTGTGCTTGCACCCTGAATGTCCTCAGCGTGCAGAATGAAATTATTTACCAGCTGAAGAAGTATGAATATCAAAAGGTTCATTAAACATTCCAGCTAATTTTCTCTGGTCTGTAAAATTTGGTTGGGAAGAAGGGGTGGATGAAAGAGGTTAGGCTTTTCCATGGTCAGTGCTCAGCTTTCAGAACTGTACATGGCGTGGAACTAACTTACATATTACTAAGCCCCTTGGAGGGTAGGTGATTCTCATGTGTGCTCATCAGTAGCTGGAAAAATATTTTTCTTGCGATTCTGTGCACTTGCTGTGTCAGTTCAAGCTGAGGGTGAGAATTTCCTTCTTGTAACAATCCACTGCTTGGTTCTCAAGTAGATTTCTTTGTGTTTGTCTTTATTTTTATTTTTTATTTTTATTTTTTGTGAGAGTTGCTAGTACCTGTCTTTGCTCAGGCTGTACTTGCTAGCTGATAGCGCCAACCCTATGTAGAGCTAGTGAGATATTTTTCACATGCCCACCACATTGTTGGCTTGGCTGCCAGAAATTGCCTTGAGTCAGAGGGTCTTGCATGTGTCCGTGCAGGTTCCAAAGCACCAGGCACACAAATGCTTTCACATTAGCACCGCAGTAGTCACTGGGGAACCAACTGTTTGATGTCAGAGACCTTATAAACCCTCTGCTTAATGTTTGCTGGTGCTGCTTATGATCCGCCACGGCCAGACCCTGCGGTAGGTCGCAGACCATTAATATTTGTGTGTGATGCTTCTGTTTCTGCTCAAATATGAATGACACCAAGCTTCGTGTCCTCTGTGTCTCTAAACAAAATGGTACCAGCTCCTGGCTGTCTCAGCTTCTGTGCCTGGCAAAGGGCACAGAATGGTCAATGCTGACCTAAAGCAGGACCGGAGGCTTCTGCAAAGATCCCAGGGCCATTGGCCACGTATGGGAGGGAAATCAAAAGATCCAGGAGGTTTTCAATGTCTTCTCAAATCACAGCTTCATTCTGAAGTGTTAAAATACTTAACGTAAAAATTCTAATGAAATAAGCTGAAAGAAAACAAACAAAAGGCTTTTCATCTCAGGTCTGCTAAACTGTTCCTACTATCTGAGGTTAAAATCTTTTGTTTATTTAAAAAGAAATAATAAAAAAATGAACTGCCCAGTCATACAGAAATTATTTAAGGTTATCCTGAAATATTATTTAAGGTTATCCCAAAACATTATTTAAGGTTATCCCTGAATCTGGAGAATTTGCCTGGCAAACTGAAAATATGAAGATCTGCACAGTTCTAGCTGAAGTAGATCTAGTGACAAATGTACCTGTTCCCATCGGTGACTGACAGGCAAAACCAGTATTCTGCACATATTTACTCTCTCCGTCTGGTAAGAGCAGAGCTCTGCGAACACATCCTTCTGCTTTAATGATGGTGGGAAATATTTTTACTTTGCTCCTCATCTTGAATTCCTAAGCAAGAAGTAGTTGTGAAGGGTTTCAGCTTCTGCTGTGTGTCTGTCAGGGCACAGTTGCCTCATAGGATCACAGTCCCAGAGGGAAAGAGATCATTGCAAGCCCCTGAAAGATCCCTTGTTATATTTTAAAATAGCTGAAGAATGAAGTCATGTATCCTCAAAATTCTTGGCAGATAAAACCACAGAATGTCATGCATATGTAGTTGTCTACCTCCCAAAAAACTGCACTGTAGGGCTGGTGCTGGACTTTGAAACTTAGTTTTTCTGTGTTGATCATGGCCTCATGTCGTGCTGTGTCCTGCCTCCATCGGGTCTGAAGGACGTGTTCAGCACAGCTCTGCTCCTGGTCTGGGGTTTCTCCCCTTCTAGAATAACCTGCATCTGTGGCTCCAAGCATTTAATTCAGGAAAAACATGTCCTGACCTTTGCAGCAAAATTAAAACTTTGAAGCTGTGATCTGAGTGGAAATGGAGGCTGTGGACGTTATGTTGGCTTCAGAGAGCCTAGCTTGGCTCTGAGCTTAACACAGATGAGTTCTGGTGGAGGGAGCTGCCTCTTCTGTCTCAGCTGTGCACGTTTACTCTGGAACCTAGTGGTGGAAAGTGTCAGCAGAGAAAACATTTTGCAAGCAGCGCTAACACGCACGGGCGAGCACCAGTTCTGCCATGACGCTGTGCCTGCTTTTCTGGGGGAGCATCTCGTCATGGTGTTGGAAGGGGCAAAATGTTGCTACCATGCTTCAGTATCCGATGAGCAAAACAAGGACTTGTTGCTCCAGGCTGGGAGCTTTGCTAGCAGGACGGCTGAGACCTTGTCCCTAGTTGCTGCCTTTCAGCAGCATCGTATAACAAACAGCAGTGTGTGAAGAGGCAGGATATTTGCTCCCCTGTACACACATGACTGAAGCAGATGTCCACCAAGCAGGATGTAATATTCAGCAGGTGAGCCTGGATTCTCCCTTGGCTGCTGGGCTCCTGTCCAGGTCGATTCCCAGCGGAGAATCCCTGTCTCAGGACCTGAAGAGAACCTGAATGCCCCTTGTCCTCACCAGTGGCCAAGAAGAAAAGCAAAAAGACACGGAGCAGTTACTCAGGCAGCAGGTAGCAGATCTGCAATGCTGTTTCTTTTGCTGCCTTGCCCCTAGCCTGTGCTACCACAGCCCCCTCGCTTGCCGACCCTGTCTTGCTCTGAGCCACCTCCTCCCCCCTCTCCACCCCAAGCTTATTTCCCGGCCGCTGGAGGTTTTAATATTCAAGCCGTACCTTCCACATGAGCTGTGCTGAAGAGTTGACGTGTCGGAGTTTATTGATATCACATCGGGCTGCGCGGGGCTGTCAGCTGCACATTCAGCCTTCAGCGACCCCCTAAGGTGCGGGCTCTGGCAGCTCTAAAGGAATCTGCACAAAAACGCCTTTTTGTTTTGTCCAAGGTGAGACAATGCGCACAGGGCCCTGCACCAGATGACAGGGCTGATAAAGGACCAAGCGGCGCAGGGATATCTTTCTTTCTTTTCACTCCTTCATTCAATCCTTCTTTCTGTCACTTGCATTCTCTCTTCCCTATACTTCTTTTTTCTCTTTCTTCTCCCGGCGCAGCGAGCAGAGAGCAGCAGAGACAAGCAGAGGGGTTCAATTGCAGGCGAATGTCACAGTCCAGCTTCTCAACATATTTTTGGTTTGCTGTTGGCCAGCTTGATGAGGGGCACGCTCTGCTTGTGGGCCCTTTTCTCCTGGGGCTCTTCACAGTCACGTACTTTGGTTTTCTCTCTGTGGGATGAAATTAATGTAAAGCCGTGTCTGTGTGCGTTGGGAGAAAAGTAGACAGAGGATGGGTGTATGCAGAGAGAGAGACAGGAGCAAGCAGGAGAGCAGTAGAGAGAACAGAGAAGCAGTGAAAGCAGCAGTGAAGTAAGAGGATGTATGCACACATAAAAGCATAAGGACTCAGGAAAGGGGAGGAAGCAGAAGAGGGGAAACGGAATCAGACGTTCTCCCAAGACTCCTGCCCTAGTGACTCTTACTGCAGCCCTCTGTTTGCACGGACACGGTAGAGGGCAAAGCAAAGGAAGCACAGTGGCTGCCCGTGCCCACTCTCACACACCTCTTGGCTTCAGGCAGCCGCTCTGACATTCAGACAAATGAAGCAGGGCTTGCAAACAGCAGGAGGAATGTGTTTCTCATGTGTGGTTAAGTGGTCTCTGGTGCCTCATTCTCACAGGCTGGTTTTTCAGGGTTGGGAAAGGTTTATGAGGTTAAATTTGTTTATCTTTCCTGAAAGAGTCTTATATTGAAAGGTCTTTAACTTGATGTATCCAGCCAGGGAGGCTGGGGTTGGAACAGCAGAGGAACCACGGGACAAGATTAAGGGTCATTGGCAGAGCCATATAGGGGATGGGGATGAAAATAAAAGAGGGTGTTGCAAAAAATTGGGGTGGAGGAGCGATGATAGAGCTGTTCAGGGACCCTAGGGCAGGAACAGCAAGGCAACTATTGGCCAGGATTGGCAGAGCCATGGGGGCAAAGCCAGGGGGAGCATAGGTTGTCACAGGTGAGGATCTGTGAAACCCAGATTTGTGCACCTCGATAGGACGCTGGACACCAGAGACAGCATGCCCATGCATCCGTGATGTGCTGAGCGTGCTATACCGAGTGGATTTCATTCATGATCTGGAGGAGGGGAAATTTTGCTTTAAGTATCTCAGACATTGGCACAGTGCTTCTTGCTCAGTCAGCTTTGAAGAAAATTCTGAGCAGAAAGTAGCGAAATAGGTTAAGGACAAGGGGATTGCAGCTGGGACAGAGGCGAACATACCTCAGTTCTGATCTTGAGCATATGGGCAGAAAGGAGCCCAGCCAGATGACAAACACCTCTGGGCAGTTCAGAGTCTCACTGCCGTGGATCTGAGTAGTTTTTGTGAAGGTGTTTGGGTCGTTCAGTGTCTTTTGTATTAGAGTGTTTGTACCTCTGGGCTCCCTCAGAGGGTGGTCATAACGCATGCAGGGGTTGGTTAGGTGTTACATTGTGCTCAGAATGAGGAGTCGAGATGGGCTACTGGGCTCCTGGAGGTTCACCCCCTTATTAGAGCAGCTGTGGTGTTACAGATGCTTGCTGCTGGGGGAAAACAGACGTGGCTGGAGCACGGGCTGAGCGCAGGGAGAGGTTGTGTGCTGCCTGGGGCCACGGTGTGTTGCTGCCCTGGCACCTCTGCCAGGAGCGGTGCTGGAAGAGCACAGCGCAAAGCAGAACATGTGCGTGTGTGCTGTCACCCTTTGTCACCCACTTTTCTCAGCCCCAGGTACCAGACCTCCTTGCCTGAGCAAAGTGTCTGGCATCCTGCACTGCAGAGCCAGTAATCTGGCCTGGGTTTGCCTGCTGATTGGATGTGCAAGACAAGGCAGCTGTCAAAGGATCAGATCCCTCATCTTAAACACTTCCAGCATCCCAGGTATCCACGTGCAGTTCCCTGCAGCTCAGCCCCTCAAGCGGGATGTGTTTGCGCTGCTCCACTGACTTCCCTATGTCTGTGAGAAATTGTTATAAGGGAACTGGAGAGATGAAGCTGCAAAGGAGAGGGGAAAAAAAAAAAAGAAAGGGGGGGGGGGGGGGGAACTCCAGAGAAAGTGAACAGACCTCTTCTTCTCCTAGCCTCCTCCCTTCCCCTGTATCCCAGCTGGTTTCCTTTTGCTTCCCATTTTTGGGAGCACTATTGATGCCTCTCTGACTACATCGTTTCGATTCAAGCCGAGGAGCCAGAGAGCCCCTGCAGCCCCTCTAGCGGAACCCTCCACTGGATCCTGCGCCTGCCGCAAACACGCAACTATGAATATTGAAGTGAAAAAGGGGCCTTTTATGGACTTCACAGATGTGCTGGGGAGTTGGGGCAGGCCTCATTACCTCGGGGTTCTTTAAAAGGCCAAACAAAAGCCAGAAGAAAGAGTGTTAGGGGTAGAGGGGGCAGGGAGGCGAGAACTAGAAAAAAAGTTGAAAGAAAAGAAAAGACGACTGGAGTTGATGGATATTCCATCTGTTTATGTTCAGACCAGTGCTGGGAATTAACAAAGGCTGTTGGAGACGTAGGCTCTCTTTCTCCCTCCCTCCCTCCCTATCTTTCTCCAAATGTTCTGGATGATTTGGTTTTGTTCGCCGCTCGCAAGGCACAGAGCACGTTGTGTTTTGTTGTTGTGCCTTTTTGGGACCATGTGTCTTTGCGTGGGGGCTCTGCAGCTGGCACCCGCGCTGCCAGACCCTTGTTAGTGGTAGGAGCTGCTGGGGCCCTGATGTCTCTCCCCGCTTTTACATACAGAGTAGCTGGAGCCTCCAGGGCAGGATTCCTCCACCCAGATCAATGAGTACAGCTTCTTGGCTTTCACCAGCGCTGCACTTGCATTTGTGCCTATGAACCTGGCTAGATCTGAGCCCAGCAGTTACTTATTCAAGGAGATGCTGAGATTTTATAATGGAAAATGGAGGTGAAATTTTGACCTTTGTGCATGCAAAGCTGGCACCCTAACCAAGAAGTTTGTTGTTTAGAGACACATATGTATTTCATGGTCAAGTGCTGATATTCCCAGATGAGAGATTTCTTAAAAGCCCCAAACCAATCCGAGTTACGAGGCAAATTCTGGCAAAATTGGGAAGAAAATAAATCTAGGGTAAGTGTTTGGGAAGGCAGGACAGCCAGAACCATGTAAAACTTGACATCTTGGTCCAGACCTCACCTTCACATCTTCAAGCCCAGCATGTGAATGGAGGAGCCCAGCTCCTCCAGGGTGAACCCTTGGGAAGTGGCCATGAGGAAACTGTCAGTTCTCTTGTTCCGAGCCAGAATTGTGGTGTGGGTCTCATTGTGGCTGTCCCCTGCCTGTGGTTTGGTTACAGCTGGCCAGTTCAGTGCCTGAATAAGAAATAAAAACAAAAAAAACCCCACCCCAACCTTTATCTCCTAAGGTCCCCACGCTAATGCTTTGCTGAACACTGCAGTCCCCAGCTGAGCTGTAAATGACTTTTTCATTTTCCTAGGCCTGCTACCCAGTCTGTTTGGTATTCAAGGGCACCCCACCAACAGGCACTATCATTCTGCTTGGGCTGAATTACTTGATTAAAACGCATATCAACTATTATGTGATTCGTTTTCTGCCTCTGCTCCACACCACAGCCCTCCAAACTATGTTAAACTGAAATACAGCTGCGCAGGCACGAGCAAATTCTGGAGAATGGGGAGTTTACAGGTTGGAAAGGGGAGGGAGGGGGAAACTCAAGCTTTATTGTATGTGCTGTGTTGCTTATTGTTTTTGCGTGTGTCTGGGAATGTGCTTGGACAGGGGCAGGGGGATGAGAGATGAATTTGAAACACCTCTGTCCCCTCTTTGCAGTCCCACCTGCTGTTGAATGGGCTCGGAGGTGAGTGGGGGTAATGCTGCACACAAACACACATCTCTTTCTCATTGTGAACTCAGGACTTCATCATTTTCCAAGGAGAGAGAGAGAAGGCTGTTCTGCTTTTTATGTTAGAAAGAAAAATAAAGGCAGTACAATTCTGTGCCTGTGATGCTGTCACTGTCTCTCTCCTTCTCTCAGGCTTTCCTAGTCTTGTTTGCATTTTGATGGGTTTTGTTTGCTTCCTGCCAGAGGGAAAGGCAGATGCTAAGAAGTCATGGAGAGTTTCAGCTCTTGCTTCTGAAGCTGTTGACTGCAGGTCCAGCACAGGGGCCATGCTCTGAATAAATGGCTGCATCGGGATGCTAGCGTGCGAATGGGACGTCTGTGTTCCCACCTCCCTGCTCCAGCTTCTGCTGGGCTGAGATCAGCAGCAGAGCCCTCTGCTACATCTCCATCTCTACCCAGATGCTCTGCTGTGGATGCACTGGGCAGAATCACACTTTCTGCCTATCCTGGTGTGGTACAGGCTCTGAGGTACATAATTATTTAGTTCTGGGCAGCACAAGGTCTCCTCTTTCTGGCTTATGGACTTATTTTCTTGTGTTCTGGCACCACTGCGTCTCCTTAGCCAAGACAGCTTTCTGTTTCTTTAGGGAGTCTGACCAGATGCATAAATAATTCTGTTTTCAAGCCAGTGTCAAAAAGCAAAAGCGTCATGTGACAGGTGAAGCTGCCCTTTCCAAGGCCATTGAGAGCCTCTTTATTGTCCTCCAGCATAAAATAGCCTGACCTGACGTTTGGGTATATACAGGACTAGAAAAATGTGCATATGTGTAGTTGTTGTGGAACCAAAGATGACAGCTTTGGTGGATGGAGAGCTCTGTGAGCAAGGGGGGACCTGGTATGGGGGTGTGATGTGGGGATGCTCAGATCTCACTGCTACCCTCAAAGTGAGATTTGCCTTCCTTTCTTATGCCACCCACCCCAAAATCCCCTGCGGCTGCTTTAGCTTCCCAGTTGTCACCTCCAGCCCTGGTTTTGTGGGGCATCACTGCTGCTCCAGCAGTGCCAGCACAAACAGTGCAGTTATAACAAAGCCATCTACAAAACCATTCCCTTCCCCTTCTTCATCTCTCCCCTCCAACACATGTTTAATTTTTAGGATGGTGCAGCTGGAAGCAAGCAAGAAAGAGAGAGGAAATGAGACAGAGGGTGACAAAGAGATGAGAAATGCTGAAGGAGAGCAAGTGTCGTTCCCCGTTCCCCTCCAACAAAATCCGATCCCCACTTTAATGAATGCGTTTTCATGTCTGGTCCTGTCTGCCAATCCTTCCAGACGGCACCGAGGTGCTCCAAGACAAGGCTGCAGGTCCTTGTAGAGCACCAGGGGCTCAGTCTGAGCCTGGAGGGTCTTCTTGTGGCCGATTCCACCTAATCCTGTTGATTAATTTAACTCCAGGCTAAGAGGTGCCCAGAAGCAGTGAATGGAAGTGGAGAGGAGAGAGGGGGAGGACGGGAAGCAGAAGAGGGAGGGCTAACCCAGTCCGTAATTATGGAGGGTTTTCATTACTCCTTTTCTCCAGCCCCAGACCACTTCTGTTCCTTTCAAACCCCTCCAGAGAGCTCTGCTAATTGTACCCCAACCTGAACTGGCAGCATTATTCAGGAATGTTGAGACTGTGGGCCGTAATTTACACATTTCCTCATGCTAGAATGGGTCCAGGACAAGGCCAGGCATATATTTCTCACCTGTCCTATGCCATCCTGTGTGCACACCTGCACGCATCCTCTGCCCACACTTCTTTCCACAGAGAGAAAAAAAAATTCTGGTTTATCTTATTTTCCCCAGCTCATCCTCCCAAAAGACATGGCACTTGGTCCGTGCAAACCTCCAGCAAGTCCCTTCACATGGTCTTTAGTCCCCTCCTGCATGAGCCCCCTCTGGACAGAGGGAAGAATTCACGAATTTTCACAACGGCATATTAAGCTTCAAGAGGGGAATGAAAATAACTTTTATTTCTGAGAGTATTGCAAAGCAAAGAGATTGCAGTAGTTTGTTTGTTTGTTCTCTTCTTTTACAGAACAGTTATGCTAAATCATAAAGGTGGAATCGCTCTCAGGGAAAACAAACAAACAGAGCTGGGATCAATGTGTCCTGTAATACACACACTTTTCTCTTAATTTTTCTTTTTCTCTGGCTTGTCCTCCTGTGAGATTTTCCCCTCTGTTCCCCTCCCCGTTCTGCTCTTCTCTGGTTGTTGCAGCCAGTATGATACCTGGGGAGCCGTGTAGAGGACAGCTAGCTGCTTCCCATCCTTCATCACAATTAGTGATCGCTAAGAAGCTGTAACAAGCCGCTGCCAGGTGTTTCTCCACCATTTTATTTACAGGCTGTCCACTGCTCTCTGTGCCGAGTAAGTGTAAAACACTGCCAGCACGTGCTCCAACCAGAGCCAGATGTGCTGGTGGCTGCAAGCTGGGTTTCTCCCTCTGCTCATGCTGGTGGCAGTGCCATGTGTCTGTTTTTCATCTGGGGATGTGGGGCAAGCAATGAAGTGCTCAGGTTTTGGGTGGGTCCCACCGGGCTGGCCTAGCGAGGGAGGTTTCCTTGAGTTACTCCTGCAGCTTGGTGAACCTTCACGGAGCTCATGGCAATGGTTTGTCCAGCAGGTTTCAGCTGTTTAGGAGTGGGAAAGACCTGCTTGATCCTTGAGTCATGTGTTAGGCAGATAAGAGACAGTCCTTGATGCGAGGGGATGCACTAGATAATAGGCTCACACTGCAGTCTGTCTCAGCCAAATGACTTTCTGTATTATTTAGTGAATTTGTGCCTGACAGCAGCAGCTGCATCGTACTGAGACCAGCTGGTTCCAGGCGTGCCCTGGGATTTTTCTTGCTCTCTTGGTTTCATCTTTGTAGTCAGGCTGCTGGAGCCTTGGACTTGGCACGAGGAGCTGTGCCTTCTTTTCCCAGCTTTGCTCCTGACTCACAGGGCGACCATAGGTGGGTGACTTCCTTCATCCACGCCCGGCTGTGAAATGGAGATAATGCCAGCTGGGGGCTGCTTGGAGTCTTGTGGATAGAGAGTGTTACATCCATTGATGTCGTGAGGTTTGGCTCTCTCTTTCTAGCCCTCTAGCCAGGGTGATGGCCAGCACTGTCACCAGTGCTGCTGTGATTAGGAGAGATTGTTACCTGTGAATATTGGTTTTCCTTTCCCAAATCTTTGTGTCAAAATCGGGGATCTGTCACATTGCGGACCAAAACATACCTCCGTCCTTTTCTTTGATAGTTATCAAGAAAAGACACTAATTAAACCAATAACAGTTGGTGAATTAAGGGATCAACTTCAAGAAATTTACCCTACACCACAGGTTTCCAGATGTGCTTTTGCACAGCGTAGTTCTCCAAGGTCCAGATGTGCTTCTACCTGCACCAAATCATCTGGGGTGCAGATGTGCAGGGATGTTATTCTCAAGTCCAGATGTTCCTTTCACACCACTTGAGATTCCAGACCTTTCCTGAAAATTGACATAACCAAAAAGCCAGTTTAGTTGCAAACTTGTACTGCGTATGGTAAAACTGACTTTAAAATGTCAGACAGATGCTGTCCTCCCCTGAAGTCAAAGGTGAATAAAGCATTCTGGATCTGAGAGCACAAATGTTTGAGCAGGCCCTGAGTGTTGATAAACCAGAGCCAGAAGAAGGGAAAACCTTGAGGAGATGGCTTTGCCCCTCAGACCAAACTATTCCCTCCTCAGCAGTGGAGTTTTTCTGACTCCAGCACAACTGGAGTTAGCTCAGCTCCGACACTATGTCCTCACCATGGAGCCCCGAGACATAAAAGCATTTTTGTGCTGCAGCAAGCCGAATGCGATGGCATTTCGTGATCTTCTCAGTGTAAACAAGTGAGCTCCGGTGGGATGTTTGCCTCCTACTCCCCAAACTGCCGCCACCCTGGAGCAGCTGTTGGGAAGGCACAGCTGCTGTTCCCAGCTCCAAAAAGAAAAAGGCAGATTTTGGATGATGATAGCATGGGAGCTGAACAAAAAGAGATTGCAGACCACTGTTTCCTTAGGGAAATTCATTGTCAAGATGAGTATATGTAAGTCCTGTTCCTAATCCTAAGATAGCAAAGGTTTACCTAAAGGAAAAGATATTTCTACATGAGAACAATGTTTGAGAAGAGACTAGCTCTCAGCCTCGTGTCTGTGCAGTTATGCTGAAAGATAGCGGTTAAGCATGGCAAAAAATAAATGCACACGTAATGAGCTTCTGATTTTCCTGAGACAGAGTGGAAAGGTGACAGACGCCAGCTCTCTCACCCATCCAAAAGGCTTCATATATCATCTTCCTCCTCTAGTGCCACGAAGCAGTGGCACATTTTTCACTGTCCCAAAGGCAGACATGAAGTTTTGTCCTAGCTGAGATCCTCCATACATCAACATCTGCACTGCAGGGAGCCGGTAACCTGGAGCCTCAGGCGCGCAGCTTTGAAACCCAAGCTTTGCTCCATGAGAGGCTCCTAGCAAATGCTAGAGACACTGCTAACGCTGTCGTCAGTGCATCCCATCTAAAATCCACT
Organism: Alectura lathami; assembly: GCA_013399715.1. NCBI lineage: Eukaryota > Metazoa > Chordata > Aves > Galliformes > Megapodiidae > Alectura > Alectura lathami. The sequence goes on from VXAV01010407.1 coordinate 204,954, forward strand.
GGGCTTGACTGTAAATATGGCAAAAATCGGTGCCTTCTGCTGTATCTCCAGACACAAGAAGAGCAAAGCTGGGCTTACTTTTATTCCACCTCTGCTCAGGTTTGTTATCTGATAGCACCTCCTGCATCCTGCGAACAGAATTTGCTAGCAGCAAGCCCTGCTTGATTCTGCTCAAAGAAAAGCTGGCATCATCTGCTGGCTATGAAGGAGAGAGAAAAGCAAAGGGGCTGAGGAGGGGATAGATGTGGCCTGGGGCTCAGGAAGGGGCAGGCAGAGGTCCAGGGTGAGGGAAGGTGGAGGAAGGAGGTGATCAGTCAGATTCTGATGAAGGACGTTCACAGCATCTACATGCTCTAGGAGTCTGACTTTGCGCAAAATGACCACTGAAATCGGCAAAGTAAGAGAAGAAGAACTGTGTGCTGTGGCCAGCCCATCCCAGAGGTGAAGCGGAGATGGAAATGTTTTTCCCAGCTGTAAAAATTCCTAATATTTCTCTTTTCCTTCCCAAGGTGCTTTTAAAAAGTTGAAATATCAAACACTGATACTTCAAAAAAAAGCAAGAGGAAATTAGACTGTTCTGCATCACACGTTGAAATTTTTATGCACTCATTTCAGTTTTCAAGTATTTTCAGTGTAAAATGTGCAATGCTTAAACACAGTCACTTCAACCCAAACATGGAAATTTCTGGAGGTAACATTAGCCAACAACTGGAAGCTCTTTCACTGTAACCATCATGGGCTGTGAAGCATTCCCTTCATGCAAACAGTTCGCACTTGGATAGATTGTCTTTTTACAATCTGGGGAAAAAATAATAGAAGAAAACTACTTTAGTGGTGAAAAACCTGTAGATATGCTGTATGTAGGCAGTGTTTGTTTTGGTGGACGCCATCGCTGTAGAACTGAGATCTCTTTCCTGGGCTGCCTGATAGTCTTTCTCCTCTTTAAGCATCATTCCCCCTCTCCTGCCCACCCAGGTAACCGGCTGGATGAAGGCTCCGATGTCGAATCCGAACCAGACCTGCCTTTGAAGCGGAAGCAGCGCCGTAGCCGGACCACCTTCACTGCCGAGCAGCTGGAGGAGCTGGAGAAGGCCTTCGAGAGGACCCACTACCCGGACATCTACACCCGAGAGGAGCTGGCGCAGAGAACCAAGCTCACCGAGGCCCGGGTTCAGGTAGGAAAGAAAACCCTGGTGCATGGAGAATCAGGCTGGGGGCACAGCTTCTAGGTCCCCTTGGGGAGGGAGATGGTAGCGTCAGGGATGAAAGGTGGAAATTTGGATGGAGCTCATCTCCGGAGCCTCAAGCACAAGGATCTGAGGCTAAAATCCAGTTCTGCAGATTCCCACGTTCTCATGGATTTGCAGCTCTGCCGTTTGGGTTTGGCCCGTTGCAGAGGTACCAGCTGCAGGATTTCCATCCAGGTTGGGACAAGGAGCCAGACTTTCCCCAGCTTGGCAAGGCATTTAGCTCTGTTTGCTGTGCGAGGAAATTCCTCCATTTGCCTAGGAGGAAGCAGTGAGTGTGTGTTTGTATTTGGTGTTTTAGGAGAAATCACACCATTTACCAACATTGCCCAGGGGAGCAGATCATATTTTGCAAAGTTTGCAAGTTGTGTGTGTGAATTTTCATCAAACTTTTTTTTCTCCCCCTGATCTCCAGAGAGCACAAAAAGGGCGGGGGGAGGGAAGAAGAGGGGAGGAGCAGGAAGGGAGGGTTTGGGGCCGGGGGACTCTGACATCTACACGATTAATAGCCCTTGTGGGAACTCCACACAGAGACCCTTATGTCTTCCAGATAAAGGCTGGGTCAGCAGTGTGTGCAAACACGCAGAGGGATAAGGAGTGTGAACAGATCGGGGGGTATAATAGGGTCCCTTGGGGAACGGGAAGGGAAGGGGGAGGGACTGGGGATTGCGCTGGGTTAGAGAAGTGAAATGGAGACCCCAGCAGTCCGTGCACCGCGCGGCCGGAGCGATTAGGTTTCAGGCTGAGCGCCGGGGTCTGTGCGCAGCCAGAGCTGAACTGCGGGCACTGGGAGAGGAGGCAAAGAGCACAACGGGCCTGTGGCAAGGACACAGTCCATTAACCAGCTCCTCCAAAGCAAAACAGGCTTGTTTTGTTCTGTTCTCAGGATAATGATCTTCATGTGATTGCTCGGGAGCCAAAAGTGCCAAAAGTTTTCCCCAAGCTGCCTGGACACGGATGTTTCCCTGCCCTGCACACACCTGGGACATTCGCTGCTTAAGGACTTTCCTTGTTAGCTCCCCAAAGCTGTGTTAGGCCACTCACAGCACTGCAGCTTCTTCCTGAGATGTGCTGGGTTTTCCTGAACCCAGCATCCCTCACGGTCTGCCTGACAGAGCTGCCAAAAAGGAAATCTAGTGAACTGACTCCAGTTTTGATCTTAGCCAAAAAACTTTATCTGAGTTTTCACCAGTAATAGTGTTAATTTGCTAGACATGCAGGGCCATGGATAGATGGAGCCTGAGAAAAGAGGCTAAACTTAAGGAAATAAGCTGCCAGGGGTTGTAATGTGTGAATTCCCCCACTTTTATTTTGCCTATTCTGCTTCTAACTACTCTTCCTTGTGTAGATTGACATGAGATAATAATGGGGGTGGGCGGGAGGTTTCTTTTTTTTTTTTTTTTAAGAGCATTTGAAGGGTTAACAGAGTCCAGGTAACACCTCTTTATGAGGCAAGAGAAACCTGCATTGCATGAGCTGTGATGGAGATGTTCAGGGGAGGAAGGAAAAACCCTGAAGTGCCAGGGAGTGCAAAAACCAGAGGCAGGTTTTCCCTTTTCCAAGGGGTTCTGACCTCACCGTGACAAGGCTGGGAGCAGGGAGGGAGGTGAAAGCAGAGAAAGGGAAAGCTAAATAAATAAATAAGGAGAACCTTTCCCTTGTCTCAAGCTGTGATCTCCGAATCCCCCTACTTGCTCCCAGGCAGCTTGCGTGGAGGTTCTTGCCAGGGCTCTAGTAGCAGCTGTTCTCTGAGGCACATTCCTGATGGCTTTCTCATTCTGACATCCTGGCAGGCTCAGCTTCTTCCCACCACTTTTAAGCCTGCCGCCCCTTGTAAAATTTTCTGGATATCAGAGCAGATCTTTTACTGGCTCTCGGGACCTACAAACATTAGTCAACCACGTTCTTGTGGGGGAAAGAAAAGCCACACACACACACACACACACACACATCCAGCAGGGAATTTTCTACCCCCTTACAGTCTTACTCCTTTCTTGGAAGAGTTTTTAAGGCTAAGAGATGCACTTTGGATTAAAGATAGCTGTAATAACTGCAGGACTGGCTGAGATCAGGGTTTCTGAGTGCTAAGGGCTGTGCATCTACCCAGAGACAGACTTTGTCCCCAAAAGCTTGTTGTATGAACATATGACATGGGGGAAGGACATATGAAAGGTATTTTGTGACCCTCAGGTCAAACCACCTGTGAAGCAGAGCTTCTCCTTTCTTCCTTCTCCTCCTTTACCATGTGAAAGATGAACTTGCCTAGGTCTCATTCATCATCTCTGATACCTGAGTGTCCTCCTCGTGTAATGTCCCCCACGTGAAGAGCTGATAGCTCTGTTAAACTTTATTGGCAGGCCTTAGAGTCTGGCTGGTCACGCAGCTGTCCAGCTAAGTGGAAGTTTGACACGTTGACAGCTAATAAAATTCCCAAGCTGAACAACAAGAGGAGGTGGAGGGGGAGCGCTCCCAAGCTCCGGTTTCTCATCTGCTAGGAAGATCATGGGAGGGTGAGCAAAGTTCTAGCAGGGTCACTGCGGTGTCTGCGTGGTTGGGAGGCAGGATTCCAGCATTCACGCTACACCACTCCACAGGGTGTGAGCCATTAAAAGGTTAATCCCAAATTCAGTGTAGATGAGGACAAAACTGCCACAGATTTCCGCAAGGTGAGGATTTCAATTCCAGCTCCATGCCGAGCGAGGCCACCAGTGGAAATTCCCACTGACTTGTTTTTGTGCGAGGCAATGTCTTGACTCATGTGCCCGCGCTAATTGGCCAGCACTGAAAAAATTCCTGCCCATCTGCAAGCTCCCGTTTCCACCCTACCAGAAAACAAGCTGCTGAGTGCCAGGTGTTCGTGGATTTTTAAAATTAAGTCTAACAGCTAAGCAATTCACTTAGTGAATTTAATGGAAGCTTTGCTTTTGATCTGCAGTGTGTTTGGGGTTTTACACCCATTTTTGCAATTATGTAACTGACAATGTCAATGTTTTATATGGAAAAGAAACGTAATGGGATTCTCTGATAATTTTGAAAATTTTCTCACAGGTATTTCTAGAGAAGGGACATTTTTCAAACAACCCTTTTCTCATGGTTTCAGCTTTGTCAGTACAGCATTTTTCAGCAGGAAAGTGGTTTTGTCAGAAATTCTTGCCTGGGTGTGGAAATGACTTCTCAAGGCAACACCAGTGTCGGTGTCCAAGGAGACACCAGGTACATCAGTCATGGGTCTCGGGAGTCGAACCTAATCCCTCTCTTAGAGATCCCATTTGTGAACGTTTGCCTGCATGTGTTGTGCTTTTAAGGCAAGTTACAAACACACATCAGGGCTTATTTCACTTTCGTATTTGAGTAATACCAACAAAAAGAATATCAGGTAAAACAAAGGAGAACACGTGGCCAAACTGTCCCCAGAAATTTGTGTGCTGGAAATGTTTCTCACAAACAGACCTTGGCACACAGGTTCCCACACAAATAGCCCCTTTCCCTTCGTCCTGGTGCTGTAATGAGTCAGACATGACGGGCTCCAAAGTATGATCTCAAAATGCTTTCCCAGAAACCCACCAAAATTGCTCCAAAAAAAAACAGATGGCAGCTTTTGCTTCTCCACATCACCTGCGAGTGATTCAGATGGTCATAATGCAGGCAGCTGGGGACGAGCATGCATACCATCAGCAAGTCCACTAATCCCAGCTCCTATGGCCTGGGCAGTGGGTGCTTTCTGGAATTAAATCAGAAGGGGTGGGTGCCTTGTGTTGCCCATGTCTGTTATTAATCCCCAGGAAATTCCATGCACTGAGAAACTGTTATTTCAGTAACAACATTAAACTAGACAGCAGGAGTCGCAACCCAATGCTTTATTGATCATTTTTATGATGGATACCATTGTGGTTTCTGCCTGGGAGAAAATGGATGTTTCGTTTAATAAAAAGGCTCAGAGCAATTCTGTCTCTGAGATCTTGGTGCATTTCTAGGCTACTCACATAATATGTGCTTTATGACACACTTTCAAACTGTAGCAAACAACCAGCCATATTCTAGATCGTGCTGCAGCGGCTCAGGCATGCCAAATGGAGCACCAGAAAAGAAATTCCATTCCATTTTGCTCGGAATTTTGCACAAAGCAATTCTGTTCTCAGTGTGAAGGAGCTTCAAACCACTGTTGCCCCGTTTTGCAGCCGCTCTCTGTTATCTAGTTTCTAGAAAAGATGTGGATTTCCCAGGATCTTCTCAAATATCTCTGCTCTGTGCTAGTGGGGTCTCCAGTGCTCTTGCACCGGCTGTGGTCAGAGGTCTACACGTTGCTTTTTGGAGGTGGAGGTGCTGGATGGAGGGATGGGTTGGTGACAGGCAGGTCTCCCAGCTCTCAGCGTTAGCTGGAGCCATGCGAAGCTGCGGGCACCCGATGCTGTTTCCCTGGCGTTTTGCTTCCCAAACCCTTTGAGGTCTGTCCAAACTGGCTCTTTTGAGGCGATCCACCTCCCTTAGAGGTCAGCTGAGAATGTTTTCTTTCTTCCCGAGGGTCCCACTCATTTACACTTCTTGAAGAGAGCTGCGAGGAGGTTATGACACAACAGCTGCCCCGTGGTTTTGGCAGCAGCCAGGGTGCTGAGCTGCGAAGCTGGGGCTCTCCTTGGCAGAGCCTTACCTTGGCACGCTCATTTTCCAGGGCACGGGGCCAGCTATGCCCTCGCACACCGGAGCTTCCAGCTGGGCACCGCGGCGAGAGCAACCCCTGGCACCGTGCGGCCGGGCCGTGAGAACCGCGGCGATGCCGCTGCGTGTGCCCGGGCACGGAGAGGGACTGGCGGCATGGTGCCAAGCTCCCAGAGAGGTCAGGGTGAGGGCAGTGTGCTGTTCCAGCCTAAATAAGCAGCTCTGCAAGGTAAAGCCAGCAAGGGCTGGGTGCAGCTGAGATGGAGCAGAGGGTCTGGATGCTCGTGTCTAACGGAGATCTCGCTGCAGAAGGATGCTGCTGATCGGACAGGGGTTGCTTACGGCTTTGTGGCATCACTTTCCGTTCACTTAGTGCGTCAGTGCTTGGTGTCTCATAGCGTTGCTGCTGTTCTCACAGCATTGCTGCTGTTCTTTCACATCTCCCCAGCCGGAATTAAAATCAGAAATGCAATTGGATTAAAGAAGACAGTAACCAATAGCAGGCTTACCCCAGCTAATATGCTCCATCTACTTATCAATCCATCTACTTATAACAAAAAATAAATCAAAAAGCAAACTGTAAAGTAAATTTTCAGGTATCCAAACTGCAGTGGCAAGTGTTTTTCCAGCTACATTTTGCAATAGCCAGAGATGATCACTTGAAATTGCAAGCACGTCCTATGCCTGTATCTAAGGGTTTGCTTAGAAAACCATCAGCACTTTTGGTATTCGTAGTAGAATTACAGTAACCAGCACCCTTGGAAATAGAAATGTCCCACTGACGAGGGACAAAGTCCCAGCTGTGTAAGCCTAAGGGCATCTTGCTGGAGAGAGTCAGCACTATTTCATTAAGTATGAAATTTACTGAAGATGAAGATGATAAACTTAATCCTGTAGTCCTTCTAGCAAAACATTGCTTGAAGTCAACAGGAATGAAAACAAACTTCAGGATGAGCTGTGTGATTTGACAAGAGCATCTTGCTTTGTATGTGTGGGGCAGGGAATCTGTGTGAAGCAATTGGAGTACTTCACGTCAGACCGCGCTGGCTTCTTCAGGTGGACGAATCCATTCAATTCACTAAAAAGTGATTTTCAGGAAAAATCATGAATTCTAGTGTTGACATTCAGAAAAGTCAGTTCCAGGGTTTGCTTGTTTGTCCTATACCGCTTTCCGTGCTCTGCTTTGGACCAAGGAGCAAAACTGCCAGCCTCATGGTCGCGAGCCGAACAAGGGTTTGCCTGAACAATGTGGCAATGGTTTGATTTTCTTACAAAGGAAAGAGGGCCCAGAGGCCAAAGCAATGAACTAGGTCCCAGCTCCTCGGATGAGACCGTCGTGTGTGACACCGCGCACGCTGCTGGCCTAAATGGGAGTCGGTGAAGTTGCGCTGATTTATAGCAGCAGAGTGTCTGTCCCATTGTACTGAAAACAAACAGGGCCTCTGAGGGGCTTTATGAGAAGAACCTTTATCACAAAATTTCCAGCCCAACAAAGGTGGACCAAAATGGTTCTCACTTTGCTCCTCCGCCCTGATTCTAGCAGAGCTGCTGCCAGTTGTGTGCCAGGTAAACTGACAGCAAAGGAGGCTGTCTATTTACTGGGGGACCAATTAAACAGATCTGGGTTGGTCAGCGATGGAGAATACTTATAATTATCAGTAGCAGGGCTTTCTAGGGTGTTTCAATCTTTGAGCCCCTTCCCATAGTGTTTAAGCTGTTTTTAAAGGCTCGTTGCTTTTTCTCTGGCAAAGAAAATCTTGCTAGTGTAAATCGATGTGCAGCTGATTTGCTGCTAAAGCCCAGCCTATCTCCAGCCAAACAACAGCAACAAGAAATCTACTCCCCAACTTCTCATGCACCTCGGTGAGGTGTGAACATCAAAGCCTCTTCTGAAATGTTTAAATGCAGCTCTAACACCATTAAAACTGGGCCGTCTAAGCAGCCAGTGCTCAAGTGGAGAGAAAACACTTTGCCAAATTCATGGCCTTGCAGCTGCTCTGTGGCAGCACTGAGCTCAGCCTGACATCTGCCAGCTTCCACAAGTCCCGCTCATCCTCAGACACAGAGTTTATAGAGAGAAATATGGATAAGTAAAGCAGACGGTTTATTTCTCATTTTATTTTATATAACAGAATTTCCTCTGACAACTGAAACAAGCAATGAGAAGCACTGTACGTGAAAAATAGAGCTGGAAAGTGCAGCAGCATCTGCAGACTGTCATTCAGTATCCAAAATCTATTCCAATCAATGATAGTTTGCTTGTAAATATGAAGTTCCTTGTTGCACTAAATGGTGAAGCTGTGTCACTGGGCAGGGTTGGGTTTGGAGGTGTGAAGCCACGAGTGCAAACCGGGGCTCAGACAGGATGCCTCGGTGTAGAAGTGGACAGATCTGCTGCATTTCTCCTGCCCTCTGTTTCCCTGTCTGGAGGATGGAGTCCATTAGGAGTTACAAGGTGTTCACACCGTGATGGTCATTAAAAGGTAGACATGGCTTTTTGGCTGAGGACGTGTTTCTGGCATGACTAATTCTTAGATAGCTACACAAAGGTTAGAAATAATATTCCAAGTAAGTAACTGATGTCATAATCAAGTATTTTACTGCCAACAATGGCTTGTTTAATAAAAATTGGTTTGCAAAAAAATCCACATACCAGAAACTGTTCAAACTCTTCAAAAGAATGTTATAAATAGCTAACACCTTCAGGAACAGGGGCATGCCAGGAGAAATATAGGCTAAATTCATTGGATAATCTCATTTGTGAGGAACCATTTGTTCTGCTCCACTAACCTTGTTTAATATTTATCTTAACCGTATCACCCACAAGTGACAGAGGCTCAGCGTTTTGGGCACTGAACCAAAGTGTCGCTAGATACAGCTGTGTCCCTACACGCACAGATAAAATCTGCATGCCTAAAATCTGTGCGCTGTTAGGGGCTTTTTCTTCTTGTTCAGTAAGGAATTATCTCAGCGGCCTCAATGATTCTCCCGTGTCCCTGATGGCTGCTTTTCGCACTCAGCACCTGGCAGAGGAAGTGTAATCATCACTACAGTGCTGTAGGGCATTGCAGGACCCATCTCATTGTAATGTCTCAGCCCTTTCCAGCCTGGGAGGGCTGGCAGCAGCAGGACCTAAACTAAGACATTAGGATGGAGCTGTAATTGCTGTTGCTGCTCAAGTTCCTCTCCCTGAAAGCCTCCTGCTCCTGGAAAACCCAGGATCTGCAGCATTTGGGAATGATGCAGACCAGGCAAGGCCCTGCAGGGACCTGCCATGTCTCAGAGGAGGACCCAATCTGCAAAGCCTCCTCCGTGCAACCTAGGGAGGGACCTCGTCAGATTTTGGTGATGTTTGTTTGTGAGTTCAGGCCGTAGGATTCTTTGCCACCTGCTTTCTGCAACCTCTTGGGCTTGTGAAAGCAAACACATGTTGCCTCTCTTCCATCGTGCTGGAGAGCAAGGGCAGGCTTGGCTTTTCCATCGCTGTTTCCATTTATGAGCTCATTTATCCCATCCATCTTTCTTCAACATCAAGTCCTGATTAGGCCGAGCAGGAGCACAACAGGCTTTCTTTCCCACAGGAGGCTCTTTTTGACCTTCCTTTCCTCTCCTTGTCTGACAAATTGTTGGAGCTGACCCATATCTCGGCGGCTGCGGGGATAATTCAGTCCAGCCCCATCCTGGCAGGCAGCTGTCTCTGCAGCCCTTCTCTGCTGCTCTCTGCTTGAGAACAAGTGGCTGGGACATCTCGGGCAGGGTTGGGTGCAAGCATTTGGGTTAAATAAGAACAAGTGCTAACCTTTGTCCCAAACCCAGGCTGATGGGGAGGATGGGCTCTTCCAAAATGAGCTGGTTCTGCAAGACAGACAGTGGGGAACTGGAGAGGTTTCTTAGTGTCACCATGCCTCCCTCTCCCATCTGTGAAGGGGATGCTGGAGGAGATGTTCTGCAGTACATAGCTGGTGATCTCAGGCCTTGGAGCAGCATCCTTCTAGCTGTGCAAGCATGGCACATGGTGCAGCGGGCAGCTCTGCTCTCGTCATGGAGTTCCCATCAGAACCTGCTCGGGTGGCACCTTCTCAGTTATTTCCCATGTGGGGACTTTGATATCTATGTGCTCCCCCTTGGCAGGGCTGAGCAGTTTCTATAACGGGTCTCCTGTCTATATAACACATTTCCCATAACGTGTCACCCGTCCACAGAAAGCATTCTTTGGAAGACTGGGACAGAAGCCCCAGATATCTCTATGTCAATACTGCCAATAACTGGGACTTCAGTGACTTACGTTACAGTGCTGTACCCTTGGCAAGCAGCGTATTTAACAGCACAGGCTCTTTGCTCTGCACAGAGAAATGATCACAAATGACTTGTCTTTTTAAGAAAAGCCGGATTCTGCCATGCCACTTTTTCTCCTTTGTGTCCTTTGCACAGCCCTTTTAGCAAGCGCTGGCCACTTTTGTCCCGGCACTCCACTTTGCAGTTTTGCCCCAGCAGCTTCCAAACTTCTTCCTCTTCCTCAGCTCCTTCCCACCAGCCTGGTTTTAGCAGCCGTAGCCTTCACCCCGGGCTTACCATGGTGTAACAGGATCCTCTGGCAGGGGGAATCTTTAGTGGCTGATAAAACCTTAACTGTTGTGCAATGAAAGCAGGTTCCCTTTGAAGTGCGTCTCGCGTTACAGTTAGATGCTCTAGCCTCTATATTTTAACTACCAATAAAATGATTTATGAGCATAAAGGCCTGAGCCACCTTTAAGGCGGGGGAAGGGAAAGAATTGCTAACGTCATTAGCTGGAATGTATCTGCCTTTTTTCTGGGGGTTATAAATATGGGGCAGAATCAACCTGTTTGGGCCATGAAATGTCCCTTCCTCTGCACGGGAAGATAAATCCTATCAATTTCTTTGTGGAAGGTTTCAGTGTATTTGTGGCTGGATTCTCCAGGCAGGCTCTGCTCGGAAGCACTACGCTTTAGTGTGTAGTTGTGAATCTCATTTGCTTGCATGTGTATTTACTATCATTATAGCTTATTATTTGTTTTGCTGTGGTGCTCCAGCTGAGGCAGAGATCTCACTGTGCTGGGTATGCTGCATACTGGGAGTTAATTACAGCCCTGTCTCAGGTGGCTGGCTGCTGAAATAAGCTAAAACATGAGAAAGTGTGGGTTCTATCCTCACTTTAGAGGTGGTGACCTGATGCATGTGTTGTGTAAGGGCCAACATTTATTGATTGCATTGATGTTTCTACTGACCTCAAACAGGAAAGGCAAAACTTTCCCAAAGTCACAAGAGGAGCCGATAGCATAATGAAGAACTGAATTTTTCTCTAGTTATAGTCCAATGCCATGAAAATAGCTTTCCTTCCTTCCCAAGCCCACGTGTGTTGTAGGCTTAAGGGCACCCCAAGAATAGCCCCTGCAGAGGCCTTTCTGGCCCATGCAAGCTGGTTGTAAAAGGATCTGGTGGATCCATTTATCTCTCAATAAAACAGAACAAAACAAAACAAAACAAAACAAAATAAAATAAAATAAAATAAAATAATAAAGCAGCCACACACCCTCAGTTGGATGTCAAGAAGCAAGATAGGAAGAGCCACATACATTTGTGAATTTTATCTCTGTGCAAATACATGTGTTGGTGCACAGACAGCACCGCCATCGTGTGACGTGCTGTAACATGGCCCACATCTCCCCAGAGTTGTGGTTTGGTCATAGATTGACCAGAAGAGTCAGAAATCACTGGAGTGGAGTGGCTTTTACTTTCCTGGACTTCAGCTTCTCTTGCCCTCCCAGTTCCTGGATTCATAGCTGCTTGGCTATCTATTCTCCTTGGTTGTCTGAATTTTACAGGCTGTCCTCAGAGCTGAGATATGTTTGGAGAGGGAGCTCTTCCTTTCTGAAGAAAGGAGGTTGATACATCTCCTTGTGTTCCTGTCCAGTTAGTAGAACTACTTGGGAAGTTCTGAAGTCCTTAAATGTGGAAGTGGAAGCAAATGATAGGAGGGGAGGAGCCAAGCTCTGTATCCTCAGTGAGCACAAATTAACACATACCTGCATGTGTGAGAAAAGCGCAGGCCCATCCAATTTGTGTGAGCAGTGCAAACACAAGGTTATTTACTTGTGCAGGTCACTGCTCCTAGAAACTGTGTCATGGGCTGGGCTGTATAAAAAGAGCTCGAACTGCTGCAGGCCTTAGTGCTCATTCATTTCTCTCTCCTTAACTCTGTCCTAGATTTTGCTAGCGACTCTTGGTGCCAAAAATGAACACAGAGATTCCGACCTGCATGGACTCTGTTGATCAATGCGGATCGGATGTGAGCTGACCTATTTCTGTCATGCTTTTGGAAGGTGCTGGGAGGTTACGCTGCTTCAGGCAGTGCAGTAGGAACAGGTCTGTAAAGAGGCACGCTGGGTGCCAAGGACCTGACATCAGCACTGTATACATTTCAGAGAGCTCCTCCAAAGGAAACTGGGCTTTTTGTTTGTTTGTTTTCATTGGGCAGGGATGTAAATAACAGCAAGGATTGAAGGACTGCCCACCTCGCCTCCCTGGCCATTGCCAGCAGATGCAGCTGTCATCAACAGGTTGGAATCAAACTGCTTCTGCAGCATGCTAGCAAGATGAGTAACACATAGAAAGAGCAATAGTAGGCTGTGATCCAGAGAAACAAATATCAATAGTAAAAAATAATTTTTTAAAAAGAGACAAATCTGTGTGTGGAGCTCGCCATAGGCTTGTTTTTGCAGTAAGCACCGCTGCAGTGCGTGTGGACTCGGAGGCAACGCTCCATTAAATGAGAAGCTCTCAATGGAAGCTCGCTGCCTTGCCGAGTGAATTTTGCATACCAAAA
>VXAV01010407.1:217710-231316 GCA_013399715.1 Alectura lathami
GGCAAACTGAGACAATTTAAAGGCCAGAGAAAGCCTCCCACCTTGAGCTTTGGATCATGGGGGAGCATTGCACTCAGATTCCATTATACTTAGGGAACAATGTTTTGTTTTGGTTCACAAGATGTGGGGACAGTTTGGATGGCAGTGCTTCAGACCCTTGTAACCCCAGCTTCTGATCTGATGTTGAGCAGCTTGGAAGCTTGATGGAGGATATTTTTTTCCCCAAATGCTTTACCCTCTTGATTTTTACTCAATTTTTTCTTGTTGCTGTGAAATTTAATCGTGTTTCCTAGCCCTTTAGGCCTCACAAAGTCCAGCAGCTGCATTCTCATCTGGCTTGAAAGCTTATCCGCATACTTCTGAACCCCAAACAGAGATCGGTCCTGAGAGCCTCTCTGATTAAATAAAGCAAACCAAGCCCAAGAGACAGCCTGAGAAGCAGTTTCCACTATCCAGAAGGGAGATTGCCCATGATAAAACATGTCAGCGCAGTCAAATGCATTTAGAAAAATCTCCTCTTGCGTATTACAGGTAAACCAGCACTGTAGGAAATTTGAGCCCAGCTTTGCACATGCATTAATACTGGGTTTATTCTAATGCACAGAGATTTAAATTGGCTGCAGTACAATGCTAGTGCACACTGCAGTGCCTCTTGCAAGGAGAGCATGTCTTAGCATACAGACAACAGTGATTTGCTGCAGTACAGAGCAGCTAAGAAACCCTTGTATTCCCTCCGGTCTGGTTCTATCTATTTAGCTTGTCTAACATAGAAACCATGATGCTAATCTGTCTATTTATCCCTCCTAACAGTGCAGCCGTGTTGCTATTATGGTACTTAATCCTTCAGCATAATTCACATAGTTGTCAGATAACGAGGCAGAATGGCCAGGTGGTAGCAATGCATCTATTTGGTACGGACTGTCTCAGAATACACAAGACAAATTATTCCTCTTCGCCTCACCCTACTGCTGATAGCATCCTCCCACGCTCTCATTGTTATCTTTCACAATATTAAATGTGTGTATCTTCACCCAGGAGACAGGGCAGTGGTAGTATTGTCATTTGAGAGAAAGGAGACTAAGGAATGGAGAAATATACCCTGAAAGTCAATGCCAGGCAGCAACATGAACATACTTTTGGCCAGTGCTGTATCTCAGGTGCATTTCCACCTGACGCATTGTCAATGTATTATCCACCCACGCGTGGTGGGACAGCAGCTCCAAGCGAGTCACCCATGCTCTTTCCTGTCCCCGTCCCAGGTGTGGTTCAGCAACCGACGAGCAAGATGGCGCAAGCAGGCGGGCGCGAACCAGCTCGCGGCGTTCAACCACCTACTGCCGGGGGGCTTCCCACCCACGGGGATGCCGACTCTGCCCCCGTACCAGCTGCCGGACTCCACCTACCCAACCACCACCATTTCCCAAGGTGAGCACTCATTTGGCCTCTCTGCTCCTCTCCTCTTGCCCTGCATCATCCCATTGGCCATTTCTTCTCTGGTTTGCCCTACAACACTGCATCGGTCATATCTGATTTGTGACATTCTTCTTAGGCTCTTGGAATAGGGAAGTGGTTTTTCTTTAGTGGGGAGGCCAGCTTGTGGCTCATGTCAACGGAAACTCCACTTTTTCCTCTGGAGAGCATGTACATCTGCTCTTCTCACTGTCTTATGGTCCTTTCTGCTACACCAATGTGTCTCACAGCTGTTCTGCTCGGCTTTGAAATGAAGAGCACATCAGTCCAAAGCAAGCAACATTAGGCCAGGCTGGATGGGGCCCTGGGCAACCTGATCTGGTGGGTGGCAACCCTGCCCATGGCAGGGGTTTGGAAATGATGGGCTTTGAGGTCCCTTCCAACCCAAGTCATGCTATGACTCTAAGACTCTATGATCCTGCAGACTTCCCTTTCTGGTGGATGAAACTGGGAGTATTGCTAATTCTCGTTGGCTTTGGCCTTTACAAAGAAGTTTAGAGCTTTGATCTAGAGGAAAACTAAGAGCAAATTCAGCCCAAGCTTGTCTATTTTGTGCTGTCACATAATATTGGAGCACCAAGTTGGTGGGGCATAGAAGCTGAGATCAGGGCATCCAAACCACCCGCCCCTGCTTTGCATGCTGCCAGCTGAACCTCCCCCCAATTTTACCCCCAAACCATCTCTCTGCAGATGGGGGCAGCACCGTGCACAGACCCCAGCCCCTGCCGCCATCCACCATGCACCAGGGAGGGCTCGCAGCCGCCGCCGCTGACTCCGGCTCTGCCTACGGGGCCCGACACAGCTTCTCCAGCTACTCGGACAGCTTCATGAATGCTGCAGCTCCTGCCAACCACATGAATCCTGTTAGCAATGGCCTCTCTCCACAGGTATGTGACCCGCTTCCATTCTCTTTCTTTGGCTGAGAGTATTTGGCTGGTCCAGATCCTCTGAGAGCAGGGCAGGCTTCAGGCTATCACAGTGAATTATGGTTAACAAGAGAGTTATTGTTATTGTCATGAATTCTTCGAGGCAGCCTAGTTAAAGCAATTAGTTGATTTGTTTATCGGCAGTATCTCGATCCTGAGCTCAGCACTGTACTGCCAGAGCATTTGCATCCTGTTAGTTACCATATTCAGGGCAGCACATTGCAAACATCAGGACCTAGAGCGTCAGTGTTCGTTTTCTCAGCGCTCCAGAAAAATTGCCAGGGCAGGTGTGGGCCCTTCACTTGTAGATTTTAGCCTAATGGCAGCAAGCTTGATTTTCTCCGTTACTTCTTGCAGGCTCTGTAGAAGTAGTCCATGATTTGTGGGCCGCTGGTCTGGAGGTTAGTTGAAACAAGCTTGTCCAAGTCCAACTGGAATTTGGGAAGCCACTAGTGGTGAAAATGCCGTGGATCTGACCTTCCTCAAAACACAGGGATTCATAGCTCAGGGATTTAGGTTTGAGAAATAGCTTGTCATGTAACCAGTTCTTCTAAATGCAAGATCAGAATAAGAGGTGCAGGTCGGATTTAAAGGAGGATACATTTATGCATTTTCTCCTGTAAAAGAATGGAGGACACGTGTTTTAAGGCTACTGGCCTCCCATGTTACACATCCTTGATTTTAAAACCCTGCCGGAGCCCCGAATAGAGCCCAGCCTTGTCCCAGCTGCCTTCTAAAGGGTCCCTGCTAGGCTCTATCCTACTGCTTCCAGTCGTGTGCATGGAGTTCCATGCCGCATGTAGCAGAGAAGCAAGCCTCAGCAGTGTGGAGGTTAAGTCCTCCATCAGCAGCAGGTCTGGAGAGTGCAGAGAGCAGGGCCTGTGCTACGTGTGTGTCATGGGAGCAGACTTCCGTGTCAGCGGAGATGCCAGGATTTGCACCAGCTGAGAATACAGCCTTTACTAAATCCACCCTCTATCACCATCCTGGAATAAGAATTCTAATTTTTTGTCACCTCATTAGACAGAGCCTTTAATCTTCTCTTTAGTTTACTTGATGTAATCTATTTTCCAAATACACGTTTCCTTTTAAGTGCAACAAAGCACACACTGTACACTAAAAATCAACAGCAAGGGCTGGCATTCGTGCAGTGTCTGCTGTCCTGGAGGGGTACCAAATGTTTGTCACTTTTGCTCTCAGTCACTCATGAGATATGGAGACGTATGAAGTGCCCTGTAGCAGTAATTTCGGAGAGGCCAGTAACACTATTTAGGACAGGAAGTGCAAAATAATTTGAAACTACGGAGAGAAATTAGCTAGGCATCTAAAATGAAAAGGCTACAACTGTTTAGAGAGGAGTCCAATAAACGGGGACATTGCAGAGGTAGATAGATTTTAGGGTCCAATGACTTGTGATCTCTCGAGTGTGAAAACAAACATTGAGTGTCCATGGAAGGAGGGAAATTTTGCAGCTTCTCTGAAACAGTACGAAAATCCCACTTTTATCTTTGAATGGTCATAAGATAGAAAATGTAGAAGTGTGACTGGTGTAGGGCTGAATATTGCCTCAAACAGCGCAATTTTGGGGGGAAATAGGGAGACATCTTTCTAACAAGGGATTTCTAATAGCACTAGGCTTGGGAGATGAGCATACAGTATGGAATTCAAAGGCAGACTGCAGGCTGGATAGTCCAGGGCAAGTGATTAATTCAGATTATCACAAGTGCAATTTAGCACCAAAGAATGAGTTAAGGATGAGATCCACGTGATAAGCTGCACAAGCACTAGACGTATACAAGTCCACCATGCAATTTCCATTTCTGTAGGTTCATCATCTCCTTACCAGCCCTGCTCACTCAATCAGAGGCTGACTGAAATGACCAGACCAATGCTTTTTCTGCGCTTATCCCTACCCCAAATTACCCTGCCCCCAGGCTCAGGATAGGGGAAGATAGAGCCCTGAGCCAATAAGCCCTTTGTATGGGAAAGAGAGGATACATTATCTTGCAGTCCTGAAGAAAAGAGAGCTTTGCACCCCCAAGAAGGGGAGATTCCCATTTTCCTGATGCTTCTAATCATGTGAGGGCCAAGATATCAGCATATGCATTCTTCTATTTCTTTTGTGCATGGAAAGGCTATCCCAGGTTATTTTATGACTGCTTTATATTTACTGATCTTGCCAACTCCCTGCCTTTCTAAGCTCTCTGCTCTTCCTAGTGGAGGGATGTGAGAAATACTACAAGGGACTTGAAGAGGTTTCCTCTTTCATGTGGTGAAGTGTGTAAAAGTCTCAATAGAGGATGCTCGGCGTAATTTATTTGTGCATAATTCAGCCATTCCCCCAAATTGCAGGTAAAGCCTCAGCCCTCCCATCCTCCTGTGCAGCTATCTGGGCTCACTCTGCAGGGGTAAATAGCACCCGCAGGGAAAGAGGGAGTTCAGGAGGCAGAAAAAAACTGCAAACTTAAAATGATGGCAGTTTGTAGATCTGCAAACGGACAGATCTCTGGTTTCATCCCTCTGCAGCAGCAGGAGGGAGATTTCTTTGCAGTTTAGACAAGGCGGTGGGGGCTGCCAGCTCGAGAGCTCCCAGCATTTGCTCAGCATGCTATCCAGTTACCCTGGGATTGGGTGTCCCGGCTAGAATCCACCAGACTGGCTCAGTGCTGGCAGCTGAAATTCAAGAGGGGAAGCATGGCATTTCCATTCCCACAACAGAGAACAGGGGATTACATTCGGCCTCTGCGGGCTTGGTCCCCCCCACGCTCGGTCCTCCTCCTCCTGACACAAAGGGCAGACGTTGCTGAGTTTTACCCAAACTTCACATGGGAAATGGCCACGTTTCTGGCTTGTTTTCCAGCTCGTAGCACGCGTGGCTTTGTGCCTTGTCCCTGCTCTGCTCCTGGATCTTTGAGGCGCTTCCCAGCAGGGACATCGAGTCACCCCAGTTTAGAGGCCATTGTGCCTCTGTTCCTGAGAGGTTTGGTCTTCGGCTGCCTCATCCTACAATGACATTTTACATGGCACTTCGTATAGGAACACTGCCTCGGTTGTGCAAAGAGTCCCACATGACTAAACCACCACCTAGCACGATCCCTCCACGCCACACTCCATCCCAGACCTTCCTGGGAGACCTCAGGGTAACCCGAGTGGTTATCTGGGATTGCTTCGTGCTGGGACAGCCTTTGTATGACAGAGATCGTGCTCCCAGTGTTTGAGAAACAGACGTCATGGGCAGGCCAGCTGCAGCCAGATGTGTCTCCCTGCACCTGCCAGGGGCACACAGTGGCTGCAGCAGTCACGGGTTTTTGGAAAGTAGCTCGGAATCGGGGAGCCAGAGCACGACGTGGTGAGGTCCCTGTCTCCCCAAAGGTCGTGTGGGTTAGCAGCAGCTGTCACAGGCTCAGCTGATGTGCCAAAAGTTAGCAAAGAGAAATCTGAAGGGTGTGAAACGGGGGGGACCAGTCGTACAGAGTGCGGTGTCTGGCCCTGGGGCTTGTCTCTTCATTTCTCACAGCAGAGCAGGTTGCAAATCACGGGTATGAGGAGGCGAGTGGCATTTCATAAACAGCTTTTAAACTCTTCCAACTCATCTTCATCCCATGGAGGAATGACTTCCCATTGGTCAAGATAATGGTAAACTCAGTACAGCTCCAGTTTGGCCCAGTTCAGCATTTCTCTGACGAAGGGTGGGAATTAAGTTGGTGAGCACCTTACAAGTCAATGCAGAGAGAAAAGTGAGGGCCGCGTTTGGCCAGGCCTCTGCCGTTTGTGATGCCTGGAGCTTCCCTGGGTAGTTTCCAAATGGCAAAGAAGTGTTGCACTGTATCATATTGTATCCTGGGCTGCTTTCCTTCTAGCACCTCTCTTTTGCCTCTTAAAATGTCTTCATGTTTTTAGAAGGATTTTGTTCACTACTTCCGCTACTGAATTTTCTGCTTCCAGAAATTCTTAGCTCCAGGCCTCTATCCCAAACGTGTCTCACAATTCACAGTGGCACTTTGGGGTCTAGAAATGTGTTGTTCAAAAGTGAAAGATCATTAGTTTATTGCAAATGGCTCCTCTCTAGCTGGGGAATATATTAAGGCATAGTTAAGATCCAGGCGCTTCCTATACTTTCACAGCATGTTATTTCTGAGAGCTTTGAATCTTTCAGCAAACCCACAGGATCACCCAGAGATTAAGACAACTCCAGAAATACCAAGAGCCAAGAGAAACTTGTTCATCATCTCATATTTGTTGCTTTAATTTTATGAGGGCTTTCAGTGGCTTTTTTTTTTTCCCTCCACGAGCAGGTTCATTCCCAGTGTAATGGCAATGTAGCCAGCACAGATAATGTAGCTGTGGATGGAAACTGAAGGTTGGAATCAGGTTTTACAGTTTCAGGTTTATCACCATTCCTGAAGGGAGTCTTGAAGCTACAGGTCAGGCTCTGACCACAAATTTTCACTCTAAATTGAGAGTCTACACAAGCATAGCACAGTTTTGTATTTTCTGACATCATCCTGGGGCTCTGGTTCTTCCCACTGCCTGGGGTAGTGTTTTCCTCAGCCCCACTGGGGTGGGATTAGAGATCATCTGAATCCCTGTCAGGAGCACGAGAAGAGCCAGCTGCAGCCTTTTTTTGGGGAAACCTGGCAATTGGGAAGGACACGATGTTAGCTGGCGAGAGGGGAGCAGGCATCGCAGCGTCTGGCTCCTTCCTGCAGTGACATGGATCCTTTCTGTCTGGTTCCTTTTTTTTTTTTTTTTTTTTTGTTGGAGACACTGTGCCTATAATAAGCATTCAAAATGAGTCTTGCTGGGCCAGGAGAAGGGGAGGGGAAGAAAGAGGGGGAGGAGAGGGTGAGATTTGGGGGGGGGAGGGGGGAAGGGAGGAGAGGGTTTAAATAGCAAAGAATTAGAAAAAAAATCTGATGCAAATCACTAGTAGAGAGAAAATTATGTGCAATTACCCAAGCGATACTGGGCAGCCGTGCCCACCCCAACCAACAAGATCTCATTAACAAGCAGAAAATAAGATTGAAATGGTGTGTAAAAGAGCTGAAAAATGAATTTGAATGCTGCATTTGTCCACAATTACCCCCTCGTTCACACATATTTTATTGCAATTTTTTTATTATTCTTAATCTTTCCATCCCTCAAAGCAGATTGGGAACATCCTGGCATTACAGTTGCTGAGGGAGGAAGCATTAAGGATTCCCCGTTTCCCTGAAAGGAGACCCTTCTCGCGCTCGCATTTTGAAGGGTTGGTTTTGGACGGATAAGGATTCATTTCTCCGGCTTATCTTAGTGTAGGAACATGCTCTTCTAATATTCTTTAACCTCTGACACTCTTGGGTGCCACCCCACACGAGGGGTTTTTTTAACCTTTCCTCCTTGTTTCCTCTACCTCCATTGTCTACTTCTCCTTTCCCGTTCTCCTATCCCTCCTTTTCCATTCCAATTTTTTTTCCATGTAATCTCTGCCTTGTCCCCCCATGCTCTGCCTCCTCTGAGTTCCCCACCTCCCCACAGGGCTGTGATTCCCTAACATGAAGGTTTTCTCCTTCAGAAGGTGCAACCCTACTTCTCCCTCACTGAGGGGTCTTCATCCTCCCCACAACCTTCCAGCACACAGGATTTCAGGGGGACGAGGTGAACACATGCTAAAATCCATGTCCTTTTTTCACCAGGGAGAAACTGGCTCTGCTGAGACTGCGTTGGCGTTTTCCCTTGCTTGGTGTCAAATGCAGCTCTGTCTCTCAAAACTTTAATGTATGTGTCCCAGGAAAGCTGGTGGTTTTTCCACTAAAGTTTCTTTCCTTCTTTTTTTTTTTTTTTTTTTTTTTATTTAACCAAACAAAGCCCATCTGCTCTTGTCAGTTAGAGGCCTCTGCTGTAAGCAGTGGCAAAAGGGGAGAATGGAACATTTTTCTCGTGTGAAAATAGAGAGGTATTTATTTGCCTGGTTCCTAATGACTTTGTTTCTGTGAGCAGAGGAGTAGGGTGAGAGGGGAGAAATTCGTATCTGAGGCACCAAAATGCTTTCTGTCCATCTTTTCTGTGCAGCATAACTATCTTCAATGCTTTTTACACCTGCCCATCTTATAACTGGAGCCGGACTAAACATGGTCTTTTTTTTTCCCTGTGGTTGAAAGAAAGCTCACACAAAACTGCTTTTAGACCCTGTTGGGGGTGTGAGATGAGGTTTTGTGAGTTTTCTTGCTTTATTTGAATGCTCAGGTCCTGTTGAAAACTGATTAGGAACACGGCAGTACCTTGTTACCATAACCCTAACACTAAAGCTCTGGATGACACTGATTGCATTTGTTCCTAACAGTGATTTCCACACCAGATAGTGTTCTCTGTGTGTATTACTGAGATTTTAAAATATGAGAAATACTGATTTCAGAGCAAATCATTAGTTCCTGAGCCTTGAGATCTGGTAGGAACTTCATAAAGTTCAGGTAGTACAGGATCAGCCCCTGTGGCACTGCCCTGTTTGTAAATGCAGGTATCAGAGAGAGACAAAGTAGGGAGAAAGGGGAATAAGGAGAAGAAATGTAGAGGAAAAAAAAAAAAAAAGAAGAGAGGAGAATGGTGAGACCAATGACAGCAGGAAGGGTAAATACAGAGAGGTGTGAAAGTGCCTGATAAACCTCCAGATTTAGGAGCAGCGAGCGTATATTTAAGACACACGGAGCTAAGATACAGAAATCTGTACCCTAGCATGTTGGAATATCCCTTCCTACCTGCACTGAAGCTTCTCATTTATGGGGCGGTGGGCACACAGCCAAAGCCGGCTGCTGCGGGGGCTGTAATTCCTGCTGACGTCTGCGCAGGACCCGGGGGGGGCTTTCGGCTCAGCGGTACCGACTCAGCCGAAACGCTTCTCCTCTGGGTCCCACGGAGGGTGAGAGGGACTTGGCTGAAAGACACAGACTCGGAGAATTCAAATGCAGGATTTTCCCTGCTTTCTGATTAATAAGGGAACTCGAGACAAGGCAGGCAGGGCAGATAGAGAAAATGAGAGATTAGCAATTAATACAGCATCCAGCCTGGCGACGGCGGTTCGGAGCGACCTCTGGCATTCGGAGGCGAGAGCTTCGCCATGTGGCTCGGGGAGCTGCAATAACCCAGGGACGGGGAAGCTGGTGCCGAGCTGCCAGAAGAACCAAGGGGAAACAGCGGGGAAAGGCAGCGCTGGGATGAGGGAAGCAAGACAGAGGGGACACTTAAAAGGGAGGGATGCAATAAAAGGAATAATTAGGATTCAGAGGCAGGACTCCCAGGCTTGCACGCCTGCGTGCGCTTGGGCATTGATATCCGTGTGTGCACACCAGCGTGTGTGCCCATGCATTGTGTGTGCCTGTTAAAGTCTTGCGGCAGGGTAACAGCTGTGCTCCAGCTGTGCCCTGGCTGTGAAAAGCCATCTACAATAGGAAAAATCTACAGCAGGGGGTCAGGCACAGAGCCCAACCTGCCCCCTCTTTTTTTCCATGAACAGGGGTTGTGGAAAGTGTACTAAATTCAGCGGGTGTGGGAGAACAGCAGAGATACGAGGAGGTGGAGCAGCGTAGCACTGCAGGTTTGTGGGTGTGTGACCTCCAATGGGACAAGGAGTTGTTTCTCAGCACGGTTTATTTTCCATTCACTTCACCATCCATGTGTGCTAACGAGGGAAACCAGTGCTTGCTCCCATCCCAGAGCCAACCAGCTGCTGAGACTGCTGACAGCCGCATTGCACACCCTGGGTGCAAGTTGCAAGCAGGACATCCAGGGACTGAGAGGGCAGGGGGGACCCTGTGTCTGAATCCATCCCCAGAGCATCCTTTAGGGCTGCTCAGATGGGCTGAGCGCTCTTACACCCCGAAGCATCAGGAGGGGCTCATGGAGGAGACATACCCTAAAGGGATGCTGAGCTGGTCTTTTGTGTGAGGTGGGAATTTGGGCACTGCGTCAACTTACTGGCTCCTGATGTGCCATGCGTGGAGGAGGGAGCAGTGTATGGCCGTGCCATATGTGCTTGAGTAGGATGGAGCTATGGGGCTGTGCTTCTACAGCATGTGGGAGGTGCAGAGGCAAGGAGGTGTGGTAGATACACTATGGGGTGCTCTTGGGCTGCAGGGTGCATGCCACCCAAAGGGTCTCCTCCTTGCAGAGGTGAGAGGAGATGCTTGGGTGCAGCGAGGTCTCCTGCTGCAGGATGCTGCTCCCTGTCTCCCCCAGACAGGCGTGCACCAGATCCACTTACAGCGGGGGCTGGAGATCAGAAATCCTAGCAGGGTCTGGGGTGGGCGAGCGGGGAATTGATCAAAGGTGTGGAGGGTCTTAGCTCGCTGCGGTAAGCTGGAGTCAGCCCTTAAGCCTATCCAGTTTGGAGATGAGGGGGATCTTATTTCAGGGAATAAGTACCTGAAAGGGGATAGTGAGCAATGCAGGAGAAGGGTGGGGAGCTGCTTGTTGGCAGAAATAGGAAAACTTTTTTGGAGGGATGCTCGCAGGGGGATGCTCCCGACAGGGAATGGGGAAAGCAAAGGCTGGTGCTGTCTGTCTGTCAGTCCCTGAGCTCCAGAATGGCAGCGAGCCCCTTGCAGCCTCCTCTCTGTGTCTGTCTCCCAGCTTTTCTTCTCCCTCTCCCTTCCCTTCTTCCTCCCTCTCCTCTCCTGCCATTTGATGTGGAGGAGAGCTGTCTGCCACTCGCGCGTCTGTACCGAGAAGGGATCAGAAGTTTCAGCGAGCGCTCGGCGCCTCTCCTTTGATCCATGTCCTGAGGCCTGCTTGACAGCGAAAAAAAGCATGGAGACAAAACGACTCAGTCAAAGTGATTCCTGACAACTGTCTCCATGAGATAAGGAAGCTCTCTGTGTCTTGGTTTTTTTCTCTCTCTCTCTTTTTTTTTTTTTTTTAATACCGCCTCTCCGTTTCCATAAGAAGCGGAGTCACTTTAAACCAGAAGAGCCAGCCAGCAGCCAAGCTGCACAGAGAACAGCACAAGCAGGGAGCGCCTGGCTGAGCTTTATCACATTTCCTGTCTCCCTTTCCATTCCTTTCCCCCTCTTTTTTTTTTTTTTAAACCCTCTTTTTCCTATTTTCCTCTCCCTCCTTTCTCCATGCCGCGTTACCCTGCTGCCTTACTCCGGTGCCGTCTCTAATTATGGTTTCAGAGAAAGCCCAGCACGTTTGCAGGTGGCTGGGACATTATTCAGCTCAATCCCAACCACAGGGAAATGCCTGCCTTCCCCGCGAGGGGCTGGGGGGCAGAGAGAAAGCCCCGTACATTATCTGACAATACCCAATCCTTTCAGGGATCGGCGGCAGGCCTCATTAATAGCAAGGCATGATACACTGCTGGCCACTTAAGTGGTCCTTAGAGCTGTTCCCCTGCTGCTGAGCCCCAGATTTTCTTATTATTGTTTTATTTTTCTTGCCTGTTTCACATCAGGCAGGGAAATGTTCTCTCCTTTCCCTGCTCGCCTCCAGGTTCCTTGCAAGAATGAGTTTGCAAGGGCTCAGCGACACTAATCCACACAGGAGGATGTGTGTGGGATGCAAAAGGGACAGGGAGTGGGATGCCGAGGGCACACCCGAGGCAGGACTGCTGGATCCAGGTGTGGAACAGGGGGAAACAGATGTGCACTTCCCCATCCTCAACATCATACAGCTTGGGGAGAACCTCGAGTCTGCCCAAAGTGACAAAACCTACAAGGAGAGGGTTCAGCAATCATCAGCGGGATGAGGGACCAGCCCCATGTTCCAGATGGCTCCAGTGGTGGGGACAAGGATCAGAGCTCGTCCCTCTTCCCCTCCGCTCACTGTAATTAGGCTTTTGTTGTGGGTTTGCTCCGAAGTCAGACCCCATTAGCATGCAGGATAGGGGGTGGGGGGGACACAGAGGGGGAGATTCCCTTCCCCCCAGAACTGTGCTGTGCTGATAAACAGTAAATATCGGGGAACAGGATTTCCACATTATCTGAGCGCGGCAGAAAATCAAAATTTCAGTCTAAATCCGAGGAGACGAGACTCATAAGCTCCTCCAGCTGATACAGAAGCCGAGCCCAGCCGGCAAGGCTCAGGAGGCACAAAATAACATTTTTCGTTAAGAAAAAAAAAAAATAAAAAATAAAAGGAAAAGAAAAGAAAGAAAGAAAGAAAAAAGAAATAGAAGAAAAGAAAAATAAAATAAAAGAAGTAACAAGGGAAGAAAGCAAGAAATATTTGGGGGCTGACTGCAAGAAAAGAAGAGGTAGTGCAGAGCAGAGCATTGGAAATAAAGGAAGTAAATAGGAAATAAATACCCAGGTGTACTGAGGATGGGGAGGGGGCTGGACACTGCCCACACAATGAACTTTCCAATCGGCAGCTCTGGCTCAGCGGAGTGTTGCTTGGGGATCGACCTGTAGGACACTGACAGCTGCTGGAGGATGATGGCAAACCTTTAATTAGCGATTAGAGTGCGCAGCTGAGCACAAATCCAGCCCGAATTAGGAGCCACATGGGGTCTCCCTGACCCTAAAAGCCAACGCAGGATTCAGCATCTCTGTCCGACAACTTGGACGGGGCTGTGGGATGCACGTGCCGCTAATTGCAGCCCCGTGCCCCCCTCTGGCCCCACAGATGAGGCGTGGTGTGGGTTTGCTGCACCTTCTGCTCCCCCAGGTGGTTTCAACGCCAGGTAGGGCTGGCACTCCTCGGGCATCCAGTTTAGCTCCTTGCCGTCTCCCAGACATTTTTGCATCCTTGGCTGGAGCTGTGCTCTGTTTCCTCATCTTGGCTACGTACCACCCTCTGCAAAATCTTTGCTCACTGCAGCATCCGTGCCTCCGGGCTTTTATCCCGAGGGAATGGGGCTCAGCCACATTTCCATGCGGCATCCAGCACAGTGTGGTACTCCCTGGGGACTCTCAGTCATTGCTGCTTGGAGCAAAGGAGAAAAAAAATCAGGGACTGGTTGCAGAAAATGTTTTCTTGGTTCCTATAGCGGCCACTTCTGTCCTCCTGATCCCATCACAAGGCCACAGGCTCGTTATAAATCAGAAAGCAAACAAACTCCTTGCTCTGCCCAACTCCCACGAGTGTCCTTTCACTTTCCCTACCTCATTTCCATGCCCATCTGCAAAATGCTATTTTCCGTGCAGAAAAAATGGGGTCTATGTTGCAGCTCCAGCAGGTTTCTGTCTTTCCAGAGTGTCTAGATCCAGGGGATATCTTACAGGATGCTGCCACCA
>VXAV01010408.1:9352-34637 GCA_013399715.1 Alectura lathami
CCCCCCCAAAATGGACAGTTTAAAACACATCAGTAGTTCTTAAATGCTGCTCAACGGGTTTGGGCTGTGCCTGAATTACACCTTGTTAGGTTTTGTGGTTGTTTGTTTGTTGGTTAAACCACTAATGAAAATTAGTATTGGAAAAGTCAACTGTTGTATGAGTTAATGGTGCGCTTTAATCCTACAGGTGGCAAGAAGCTGTAAATTAGAATTGACTTCAGCATCTCTTGTCTTGCCCTGCTATTTGGGTGTCTGTATGGACACCACAGCAGGGTGGATTTACAACAGAGCTCTGCAATTGATTCAGAACTCCCTGGCTTTTATCCTGTGATAGTAAGAACAAAAAATCATTGGAATTTAGGTTCCTTGTCTAATCGCTGTTGCAGCAGGCTCACAGATCCACAGTGCCAAAGGCCAGCCTGCTTTTTTTACAACGCTGGATCTCATTTTAGAAGAATTGAGGTGTTTCTGATAGAGAACAAAAATCTCTTAGATAACTCCATCCAAGGCAGACAATTAATATCTGTGTTCAGTGGAAGCTGAGAGGTTGATAGGCTCCACAAAGTAATGCCTTGGTATTTCTAACTGCTGATTCTAATGTTAATTTCTGGGTTTCAAAATGGAAAATTATACGTGTTTGTGCATGTGTAAATAATCATCCAAAAAAAACACAATGCAGAACCCTTCATATTTTGTTTTCTTTCAACGTTGCTATCATCTGTGTATTTTCTGCAGGAGAAGAATGTGTGGTTATTAGTGTAATTGGGCGGTAGCTTAAGGAGTGAATAGAACTGAGATTTCCTCCATTAATATTTCAATCAAGACCTGATGACTCAGTTAATAATAAGGCATTCTCCATAATTTACTGCCCTTTACAACAGCTAGATTCAAGGAGGTTGGGTAGACCCCAGAGGTTAAATGTGGGAAAAATGTGTCCTTGTGCAGCTGCAGAGCCCGGCTCCGACGTGTGTCGGTGTTTGCTGCGCTCCCAGGGGGAAACGGGCACAGAGAGCTTGAGGGTGGCTTCAGAGGAACGTCAGTTCCCCTGACCGTCACCTCCCCAGCGTAAATATTAAGACAAGCTCCTCCTTTTCCCTCTGCATTTTGCCTTGCAATGCATTTCCCAGGCCTTTGCCCAGCAAATCGTGAACCTTGAAGACGTGCGTTTCGGTGGCTGGTGGAGGGAAACCTAGATGTCCAGGTGTCAGTAAAGGAAACACGAGCTGTGCCTTGAATAAAAATGAAGTGGTGCTTTGGAAATTAAGGAGCAGCAGCAGCACTGGAAAACTCTTTACAGAACTGTTCCCTTTGTGTGGCTTTTGTTATTATTATTACTATTATTAAAATCTTTTCAGGGGGATTATACTGAGTTGACAGATGGAAGGGAAAGCAGGAAGTTCCTATTCATATGTGGCACTGCATCCATGTTCTTCTTTCATCTCTTTTGTTTGTGTTGGCATGCTTTTCTCTCTTCATGGAAAGGTTACTGTGTATATATTGGTATTTCAGAGTGTCTGGCGGCAAATGCTGTGTCCTGCTGAGCAACAGCAGCCATAGTATGGAGTTATTTTCTACATGCAGAACATGTGCAGATGTTTGGCTGTTGCCGTGGACTGGGCGCTCTGGTATTGCTGCTGGGTTTACATACTTGAAATTTTTTTTTTTTTGCCAGGCTGCTCATATATGCTTGGTTACAGTTGTCTCCAATTATGTTATCTTTATCAATTTTAATTTATCTGTCAGGATCTTGGGAATTTTGTGTAATCACATTTTTATTCCAGCAGTGAATTAATAATTGGATAATAATTATTCAATTGTTCTTTTTATCAAGATATAGTGGCTTGGATTTATTATTTAGAAACCACTTAAATAAGCAAATTTTGGGAGTTCTGTTAGGGTTTTTTTCAACCTGTAAATCTGTTGAAAACTGTGCGGAATCAAAGAATTGCACTCTGGCAACCTTTTATGCTGGAAGTTGATGATGTGCCTGCTCTTTAAAGATACTGGGTTGCTTCAGTAGTTAGAGCCTTTCTTTTGTCTTGTTCTTTGTTGTTACATGTCTCTTGTGAGACTTGCATGGGAATAACACCGATCTCCTAGCTTGATCTCAACAGTCTATGTGGCCTTGGAGAAGAGCCTAGTGAAGGCAGGCAGGAAAATGAAAAATACGGGAATGTATGCAGTGGAGCTGGCCAGAGCAGCCTGCTGCCTGGCGTTCTCCAAACCAAAGGAATCCTGAGAAGCATTTGGTGCCATGGTTTATCGTAGTGCCGCAGAAACCCGACTGGAAACAGTCTCCGTGGTGTCCAAGCTTAGGATCACAAGCAGGAGGTCATTCATTTCCAGCCTTGGCTTGCTGCTGCTTACGGTCCGTGAGGTTTTCTGCTCCCACTGCTTGGAGTGGAGGAGAGTTTTCCCATCTCGCTGGTCTACAGCTGTCCTCCAGTTCCCAACTGCAGTTTATCTGCAGATGATGAATACCTCTGTGTTCCTGTGTCAGTGCTCTCCTCAGCTTCAATAGCTCTTTTCCCTCTTTCCTCTTAGCCCCAGTACATTCACAGCAGCCATCTAATACCATTTAACTGTTGGTTTGTTGGCCCAGTTCCCCCAAATGGGTCACAGTTGTAACGTGAGCTACAGGATACTACGTGATAGCGTCCCTCTAGAAATATTTGGTGCTGGAATCCCATTAATACCTTTCATGAAAGGGCTTACTGCAAGCAGTAAGAAAATAGTGATGAAACGTGGTCGTAAAAATATGGAGGGCTTTGTCAATGCAAAAGAGAATTGAGGCGTATCAGAGCAGGAGGGGTTATGATTTGTTTGCTTTGGTGTTTTTTCGAGAACTGGCAAAACAGAAATGGAAGGAGGCTGATGGTGTAAACTATAAAAGCATAACTGAGATGTGACCAACCTCTGTTAGTGCTGTTCCTGAGAGATTAATTCATGCTGGAATGGGCACCAAGCAGGACTGCTAGGATGAGTGGAGGAATTTCAGATCTTGGTTGTGGCTTTTTTTTTTTTTTTTTTTTTTTTTTCAACCTATCCAAAAGAATGCAACCAATGGCCTTTCAATGGCAGTGTCAGTAAAATGCTTTCTTACAGTGAGAACTCGTTATTCAGGATATGGTTACACTATTCAGAATATACTAGTTTTTTGTTGCTCTTACCCATTAAACCAGTGATTTTTATGAAAACAAAGACGTGTACCACTTTGCTACCTTTGTCATGAAGACTTTTATTTTTTTTTGCGTGGAATATTGTGCTGGGATGCCTGCTGCACTGGGGGAACAAGTCAGGTATCAGTGATGACATCTGACATATGTTACTGCAGTATGTAGGTCACTTATGGCCTACTGTGGAAGATGACAAAAGATAATTAATTTTGATTTCCTGCTTGTGATTCCTGTGGAAGACTTTAACGGTGTGTATGGAGTATCGAGAAGCACGTTCTGAAGCACTGCCTAAGCACTAAGACTGAGCAGAGCTCAGTCTCTTGGAAGCAGTGATTGCACCATCTACTGCACACCGCTTGCTGGGTAGATGTCTTTTTTTTTTTTTTTTTTTCCCCATGGTATTTGAATGCACATTTTCTAGTAGCTATTATGTGAAGTAATAAGATACATCCTTAGCAATTGTGAGAAATGTATTCCTCTTCTAGCAACAAGGAGCTGTTTTTTAGCACACAAAATGCCTTGTGTTGCACACAGCCATAAAATCAAGGTCTTTGTGTGTACAAGAATGTAGAACCATTGATACCACTGTAACTTCCCTGCCTTCTTTGTGTTTAACTCCTAGGGTCTCCGTGTTTATACGTTCTATGGCCACCAGCATTCCTGCAATCATGCTACATTCAGCCTGAAGGTAAGTTCTGCATACTGATTTTTCTTTTTCCCTTTCCTTTTTTTTTTTTTAAATTATTATCCCTGTGTTCCTTGCTCTGGAAAATACTACCACATGCTTTGGTGAAGGAGATACCCCTGCAGCTGGATTCCACCTATGGAGCAGTTCCTTGTGGCAGAGTCCTGGAGACTTACGGTAAAGCTGCCGTCCTTGTGCCTAGCTCTGTTTTCCTTCCATGACTGCAAGATAGCTAAGATAGCTCTCCTCTGTCATCATCATTTAGTTACTTCACAGAAATGAAATTTGCTGTTAGTTTTTTTCCTGGATGGTTAATTTCATAGCTGTTATCTAAAATGGATTGTTTTGGTTGGGACTGGTGGCAGACTGGGACCTAAGTGCCCGTTAACTTTGGAAGGGAAGTAGTTTTTCAGAAACATTTCTTAGAATTCATCTGAAATATTGGAAATGATCGAGGCATTTGCAATTTATGGTTCCCCTAGCTCTCTTGGCCACACTGCTCTTTAGAACTAGTGTGGAAATGGTGAGGCATGTGCAGCCTTCTGCCACCACTAGCACTCTCCTCTCTAAGGAACCATCTTTCTGTAATTTTTCCTGAAAAGCACCTCGTCGGCGTTCCTGCTCCCTGTACTCTCACTGCCAGCGGTTTATTTTACAGCAGAGCAAGGTACCCATTTTCAGTAGGAGATCCTGAATATTCTCCTCTCGTGCAGTGTCAGCTATTGCTTTACCATGTGCTTGTGTCAACCCTGTGTGTTTTTGAGGGTAAACCCTAGGCGTTGACGTAGCCAGAAGTGTGGGACAAGCTTATTTCAAGGAGGCAAATAAGAATTCCCAAGGCATCTTAATTCTTTTTCTGCCACATGCAAGTATCTGTATATTTGACAGGCACAGCCTCTTAGTTGTTTTGAAACATGATAGTGTAGAAAAAATAGTATTTAACACTAAGAAGAATTCTGAAGGAAAGCTTTACTGTACCTGGTAATAATATAGCACCGTCTCTAACCTGAGTATTTACAAAGAGACCCTTACGCTCTGATGCGGCCTGTAATGATTAACAGGAAGCTGGGAGGCTGCGTGCTGATAATCTTCCAGCTAAGCATGTTATTTTGGTAAAGAATATTATAGCTGGCATTAAACCCTAGACTGAAATCATTGGTTGACATTCTCAATGATTGAATTAGTAAAAATGGAAACATCCAGAGCAGCATTGATTAAACTGAGTGAGAAATATAATTTCAGGAGCTGTAACTGCAGTTATATAAATTAACCCTGTATGCATGGGAGAACTGCTGAAAAAGCTGGTGGTTGGTCCAGAGCTCCACAACTTCAGCTGTGACACAGCACAGCAAATGCTGTGCTTCAACCAAATGTAGCACCCAAGAACTGTTCTCAATTCTTGGTTGCCCAGTAAGAAAATGAAAACATTCCACCCTAAGAAAGCTGCATACGGGTCCTTGTGTGACCAGGTTTTTGTTAAAAGATGCATGGTTTTTGAGGGGAAAGGTTTTTATAGAAGCATTAACATTCTCAGCAACATTTTTATCAAAAAGATTTTAGAGATTGAGCATGAAGCATTGGGACAGAGATACTGCGTCACTTCCAGGGTGGCCAGCAGAAAGCCTGGTGCTAAGACCTGGACAGAGCTTTGCAGCCAGGCAAGGACCAGTTGGAGAGGTCTGGATTCTGAAGCATGCCATGGAAGAACTGAGGGCTGATTTCTGGCAGAATCCTGCCTGGTTTTCTTTGGTTTGTTTCAATGTCTTAGTGTCACTGGACCCAAAGCAGATCCCATGTTTTGTCAGAAGTCCTGTCGTTGGGGTTGGCTCTGTGGGTGCTGTAGCAGAAAAATGTCCCAGATACTTGCTTCTTTTTCTGATCGGGATGCAAGTTGATTTGAGTAGGCTCCCAAGTCACTTCGGTGGGCTTGTGATAGCTGTGTCTGAGGCTGCTGTGTGCCCAGGGGGGTTCTGAAAGACCATGAAATGCTGATTACACAGAGTGCTGTACGGAGAATACAGGAACAAAGAGCACATTTTCCAGTTAGATCTGAGAGCTGTCCAGGCAGTGCATCCAAAACTGAAGTGATATTTTAGGGAAAGAGTGTTGAAAAAGGAAATAGGAAAAAAAAAAAAAAAAAGTGTTTAAACAAATTGAACAAATTCTCATTAAACTCCGTAAAACTGAACAAATGTGAGTTATTTACTCTACTATATTTCTGAAACTGCAGTTAATAGCTTTTTGTTAAGTGGGCAGCATTTAAAACCAGAACTCTTGATAGCGCTGGGGCTCTGTAATCAGCGATACAGAAGTGCCACATGGTACCCGAATTGTGGCCACTTGTTGGACGCTGCCTTGCTGGGCGGTGGGCTCTGCACGGAGGCTGGCTGCAGTGCCCCTGCTTGGGTGGGTGCTCTGCTCTGGCTTCATGGCTGTGGGTGGAATTGAAAGGCACAGCGTTCAGCAATGAATAAGCTGCAGTTCTCTAAGTTGGTTCTGTGCCTGTTGAAAGTTTGGGGAAGTTGGAGCAAAATGCACAGAGCTGCCTTTGAATCAAAGAGATGTAGCAAAGTGTATCTTTCCTCCTTAATTTTACGGCCCCTTTTATTCCCGTTCACCTAGAACATAACTAACATTGTAGAGAAAATTGTTTCAGATATTTCTTTTTCACCAGGGACTAGGAGTAGAAACAGGCATGTGTGCTTGCACAGGTATATTTTTTTAGAGGCTGCTGTATATGCTCAAATTCTCTTCAAAGGCTCTGAGTGCACTGAAAGGTGTGTGCACCTTTTGTGTGGATATACCTTGCTTGGGAAACCACAGATAGCCTTTCTGGGGGTGCCCAACTGAGACTGCGCCAGAGAGGTGAATTGATTTCCCTGATTTTGGAATGTTCCAGGGATTTCAGGTGACCCTGTGTAGCTACTCCGTTCCGTTAGACTGCCTAACTGCAAGATCGTGGTGGCCACAGCTGGCTGAGCAGCCTCACCGCTGTACCCAGAGGCCAAGGTGGGGACATGGAGATTAGCCCTGGCCCTCTCCTTCTCTCTGGTGGCCACTACAGAGAGGCTGTGACATGCCTGTGTAATTCCAGCAAAGATGAAAAGTCAAACCGTTAGCATTTTAACATGCGGACAGGTTTTTAACCAAGAAATACGGGAAAGCCATGCTGTTTCATACAGTAGATACCTTGCAAGAAGCGGTGATCTGTTCCTGAATGTTGTCCAACCTCTTCCACTGTGCAGTGTAAAACCTAAGCATGGCCCGAACAGCATGTGAAATCCAAGTTTTGCACGTACTTTGCACAGCATTTTCCCAGATGGGCAAATCAGCATATGCCAGTGAAACATCAAGGATAGATGTGCTTGGCTGAATCACTGCAATTTCAGCTAGAACAGCGTTGCTCCGCTATGTGCACGTGTAGATGTGCTCGTGTTCAGATGGGAGGATGATTACCATGCACCTGTGTTTGTCTGTACCTGCCATGTTGTGTTTGTGTGATGTTTGCAGTTTAAGAAATCATTACAGAGGTTACCAAGTTTCCATAAAACAAAACAAATTTTTAAATTACATTCTTTTAGGTTTTTCCAATACAACCTATAAAAATATGCTTGATAGCAGCTGCCCAGTTTTACCTCTCCAAGCCAAAATGCAAAGAACATTTAGCTCATTCTCCCATTGATTTACTGAAGGACAAATAGTGTCAGACAGTTTTTAAACAAAAACAAAATTTCAATTTTGTTTACCTCTTCAGCAGTCCAGTTTGATGTCAGCTACCATTTAGCTGGGCCAATAATACTGGTGTTTGATGTCAGTTCTTATTCATTACTGCACCCAGATGATGCAGAAGTCAGATCTTTCTGATGTTTCTATGGATGGCCAAATAAAGCCAGGGGTGTCTGACTGCATCTCACAGACACAAACAAGAAAAGAACAGAATGCAAAATCAAAAACGTATCTGCTCTTACTGTTGTTTATGTATTCAGAGTGTTCACCTCTGCATAAACTCAAAGCCAGTTACTGACAAAGGTTACGTAGTAATATCAAACGTGTTCAATTACACATGCAAAAGGACTAATGGGTTCTTCCTCTCATTTATTTCTGTCTCCACGCATAAGAAATATAATTACAGAACTGAATTACGTTTTAAATACAGATTTTAGTATCATTAGTTAACCATTTTCAGCCCATTGAAAGTTGCGAGAAGTAAAACAAACAAACAAAAAAACCTGTTCTGTCTCTGTGTCATAGCAGGGAACAAAGTCTGCATCAAAATACTCTCACTTCATTTGTTGGCAAAAAGCTCTTTCTGGTATTAGTGGAACCCAGAGAACTGTGCTGAAATACACTTCCAATCCATCCTCTGAAATATTCATGTTGCTCCGTATTTTTGGAAGTGATTTTCCCGGAATCCTCTCTTCCCTTGGCCAGGCATACTGTTAATCACTTCCCCTCCAGCCAGCAAGTGCTACGTGCCTGTTCTACCCACTGCGTGCAGACCAGATAAGATCTGAGAGCTCCAGAAGGCTCAGGCAGGTCCATCTTCAGTTGGATCAGTGTAAATATTCTTGCTATCTGCCTCTGGTATCAGAGTCTTAATACAGAAGGCTGGGTAAACAAGCAAGAGTATCTCTGCCACATAACCTGGAAGTTACAAAAATTCCCCCTCTTTCTCTGAGGAAGCACCAATCCGTATGCCCTTACCTGACTGTGTTCAGAAGGCTGGGGAAGTGGTGATGCATTGCTTTCCCTGGAGGTGGATTTTCTATGGTGCAGCATTTCTGAGAAAAGAGGCAGTCTGCTAACAAAGATGCAACACACCTCGGTAAGTCAGTGACAGCGGAATCCTTATTCTATCACACGGAGCAGATGGTGCTGCCCGAGAGACCTTTACTGTCAGGGCTGTAATGCACCAACTCTTCCTGCCACAGCACTTCACCTGCTGCAAGGTTTCTGCCTTTCTTTCATGCACCACAGGGCTGGCTTTGTTTTTAAACTCAGCTACCCCTTCTGGTGCTCCTTGTTGTCCCCACACAGGTACTTGCAGCAAGTCCCATAGCATCCTGTAGCATTCACCAAAACAAACTTGAGAGCCTGGCCATGGAAAGGTTTGCTTTTGTTCTGTCTTCCTGCTGCTTGGGCCTGGGAAGGTATTTCAGCCCCCTCAAGAAATGGCAAAGTTCCCAGTTCGCTGGGACTTCTGTACTCCAGCAGTGCCCCACGGAGAGATGGGGCCACCTGAGGAAGGAGGGGCAGGGAGGGCTTCTCTGCTGGAGTCTGTCGTGCAATTCGTTTGTGCCATGGCATGCTTGTTTGGCTTGTTCTACGTAGGCAAGACAATTTGTCTGTTAACTTTGCACTTTGTTGCCAGTGAACACATCGGCTCAAGCATCTGCCTGGATTTCTAGAATACTACCACATATTCTGGAATGGTTTAAATATGGACATATTAAAAGCTCGGTATTTCCTCTTGATATCCAAGCCCTTGTCATTTCCTACATCAGTGATAGCTTTGTGCTTTTGGTGCCTTCTTTTTGGTGCCTCCTGGGCTTTGTGGTTGGGACGCACCAGACAGGCTGTGCTGCTGTCCCCAGGCAGACATTTGGATTGTGGATAACTCCGATGCCTGAAGCAGAAGGTGTGGCATTGTTTTTAAATAGCTTGGACTTAATTTGATTTTGAGGAACTTAAAACAACAAAAACCAAAACCACCCTGCATGCCTTAGGTGAAATTTAGCCCTTGAAAAGATCCTCAGGAGAAACTGCTAATGAACTGACCACACAGTGGTTTCTCTTATGTTTTCAGACTTCATATTTACGAATACAAATATACTGTTGTGTCCACTTGCTCGTAAGTGTAATTGAAAGAAAAAGAGATTATCTCCTTTAATGTGATTGTGTTTGCTGAATTCTGTGTTGTGCAGTGAATGTGACCCTCTGTGTGTACAATCCAAGAAGCAAATGCTGCTTAGCATGCAAAACTGTGAGCAGTGTGGGAGCTTTGCCCTTCTTTCTCAGAGGAGAAGAATTAATTTGTGTATCTGAAGTTGCAACTGTAGGAATAAGAATTGTTAAAAATTACATCTCCTGGCCCAGGCCTAGCAGACCCAACATCCCTGTCCCAGATCTACATTGTGGGTGCCGGGCCCCGGCATAATTCATTTTTCATTTTAACAGCTGTTTCTTACAAAATAAACAAAATCAGAATACCGAGATCCATCCAGGCTTTTTAAAATTCGATTTCCCACCTGAATTGTGCTCAGACTTGCCTCTGTGTGTGATGTTTCACAGGAAATGATGTTTTAAAATACATGAGAAGACAGGCTAGTGTCCCTCCGCTTTATCGTGCAACTCCCTCATGCAGCAGTGATTTTCTCAGTCAAGGGTGAGCCTTAAGCTGTTGTTGTTGCTGACTTGGATGGAATGGCAGCAAGTGCTCGGGGCTCGGCTGTGAGGCTGCCTGCCCTGCATCTGCTCACCTCCAGCCCCCCTGGCCCGGCTGTGGACGGGGCTCCCATTGCATTGGCCCCCTACCCTGTTAGGGTAGATGCCGTCAGTATGGTTTTGCATTGCTACACGCAGGGAGGTAAGAGCTCTTCCAACAGAAAGCATGTTCACACAAAGTTAAATCCTCATGTTTAAGCTAAATTTGGTTTGGAAAAGTGAGTTTTTGGCATTCAGTAAGAGTACTCTTGAGCCACTCACCTCCTAGCAATCAAAGCGGGGCCGGAGGGAAGTAGGGTGCTGGGGGCAGTGCCGTGCATGTGGCTGTGTAGGGCACGGCTTCCTACCACAGCAGCCCTGGGTTTGGCTGAACTTAGACAAGAGTGAAGGGAGGGCCAAAATTGGAAAGGCCTCTTCGCTGTGAAGATGCAATTAATCTGTAGTTTAATAAATATCACTGTTAGAAGGTGCTTGAATATCAGAACGATTTAATCTGAAAATAATTGAGAATGCAAAGCTGAAATCCAGCAGGGAGAGGAATGCAGATCATTCTACTTGGATATTTAACTGTTTTGTTTTGTGAGGAAGTTCTTGAAATAATGGGATGAAAGTTGTTGCGCTGATTGTTCTTTTGCCTGAAATACTCTGAAACTGGGAGAAACGTTCATACGCATATCAGAGTACATAGTTGGGCAAGCTTCTGTGAATATATTTTATATAGTGTTGGTATTTAGTTTCCCTTAAAAAATGCCCAAAGACTAGAGAGTCAAATATGAAGTTGAACTTTTTCACTTTACACATTCCTTTTAAAAAGCACATGTAGTTTACTCATGCGTATTTTTCAGATTACAGTTTGAGCAGTAGCTCTGTTGGCACCAACAGTAATGCAGTATTTATGAAAGCATGTATCACATCTGTATGTTAACATGATCGCAGTGAATACCACCCTGTTTTTAGAAAATTAACTGATTTATTCTTGAACGACAACAAAATCCCTGTAGTAGAGCATGGCATGCCTTAGGAATTGGTGCTGCATGTTGCTCTCAGGAGTGTCTGATCCGGTAATGATGTCACCTAGCTTCAGTGCGGTCATGTTGGCTCTCAGAATAGTGAGACAAGCAGTGATGGCAATTACCATTCATCTCCTCCTCTCACTGCCCAGCTCCCAGAATTCAAAGGCACCTCTTTGATGGTTAAAAAGGAAAAACAAAATTGATTATTTTAAACCTCCCTGCAAAAGATACTGCTCTCTTTGCAGTGCCGTTTCAAGTGCAATGTCAACTATGGCTAGCAGTAGCTCTGCGGGGAGCGCAGTGATCTTGGGTTTCATATGTAAATTTATGCAAAGGGTTTCTGCAAGCCTGGCATGTGTTGTTCTCCTCAAACACCACAAGGCACTTCACACTACTTGATGTGGCAAAGGGAAGAGAGATTCCCTCTGTTTCACACAGCAAGAGGAAAGCCTGCGGAGTGCATGTAAACAAGCAGGACACCCATGATCCATCATTATTTTTGAAAGTTGGTAAAACCGGAGACTCTGCTGCAGCGAAGTTCTGCCGTTGTCTTTGATTATTTTCAGTGGAACTCTGTCTCTGTAGGAGACAAGGGGTGCTCTTTGAGGATGAAGTTAATAATCTAGAAATAATGGCACTTCAGGATATTCTTCACCTTGTCTCAAAATCATCACTGAGAAAAAGAGGATAAGATAAACATTTTCATTGTGATATCTTTAAGCTTCTTAGTATGCCGTGGCCCATATATTCGTTCTTTATCTGCACGTATCCAGCCTTTTTTCCAGTTCCCAGCATATTTGTTTCTCCTCCATGTTCCAGTAGCAGTAGACTTCTGGTCGCTGCTCACACCAGGCAAACATATCTGTGTGCCTCTCTACCCTGCTGTAAGAGATTTTGCTCCTTGGCTCCTGGGTGCTGTCTGACCCATCACTTGCTGTGTCATTTACACTGGCATCACTCACTCCTCGGTCAGAGCCCTCCCTCCTCAGGGTCCCTGAAGGTCAGGAGAGCCAGCAAAAGGACTGGGGCCAGGACAGGAACCATCCCTGCTTCCCACAGACAGAAGACGCCAATTATCCTCAGGGATAGCAATCTCCTCCAAGGCAGTGGGGTAGGTGCTGAAAATGCCTCGTAAATGAGATTAAGAGAGAGCTTGGAGCACATTGTAGTTTTGAATCCATAATGGTTTTTAATAATAGATACTGTGTTTGATCAAATGCTTGAGGTGCACATAGAGCTGGATTTGTCAGGGAGGCTGCTCTTGCCCCAGAGCATGCACAGTCAGTGCACTCAAAACTTGCACATTGGACTGTAATGCTAAGGGGAAAACAGCCAAATAAATTCTTACAGCAAGTTGTTGCAATTTTAGCAGTCAAGCAGACAGTGCAAAATGAGTTGTTGTCCATTGACAACTGCTGATAAAGTTGGAGGGAACCAACAATGAAGCTCTCAGAGACTATTCTTTCTGCTTCTATGTCTTGGATTCCCCTTCGCTGCCAGAAGAGCTCTTCTCACCAACAGATGTCTGTTCAAAGGTTAAAAAAAATGCCACAGGAACGGATGAGCAGACCCTAGTCCCCTGAGCTATTTGTCTGCTATGGTTGCCTTAGAACATATGTGATCCTTGGTTACTTGGATTGTGATGCAAAGTTGAAAGTGTAAAGGAGAAAGCAGATGGGAAGACACTGAGGCTGCCTGTAACCTCCACTCGTGGTGAAAATAACTATTAACACTGCTGCACTTTGAAAGCGGTGATCCATGTAGCTCTGTAGTTTTGCCAGGCTAAGTAATTCCATGTCTTTCTAACAAGATTCTATTTTCATTTGAAACCAGAGTGATTTAAACCTGATATTTCAAAAATGGGTGGTGATCGATTAGTCATCAGTCTAATAATGGAACACATCTGCATTTCCTTCTCCATCTGTATCATATTTTGCATAATTCATTTGGTTTAATTGGGCGTTAACGTCTTTTTCCCTTTAACACTGCAGCAGATTCACCCGCCCCTGCTTGGATTCCCTTGGGATTCCCCTGGCTTGCCTCGCTGCTGCTCAGAAAGCCTAGTTCCAGTTGGGGGTGGGGCTGTGTTGGCCACTGCGTCCCCTCTTATTTGTTCTGGCTGCCCTTAGTTTTTGCATTACAGCAAGGCCTGAGGTAACAGCTCTTAGCAGGCTGCTGATGTTCTTCATGATGTAAATGTGGGAGGTAATGATTCCTCCTCTTAAAAAATACTCCTTTTAATGCATAGAAAATGGTGATGGAGCTAAGTGACTTGGGATGTGTCCCACAGGACACATCTGAGACATGCAGATTGCCCCACTCTGTCTTGGTCTGAGGCAGCTGAAGCTGTTCCTCGTGCATCTTCAGGGGCTCAATGGTGGGGAGTCTGCAGCCTCAGCATGTTGAGCCAGCCTTAAGGCACGCAGAGCGGACCCCAAACAGCAGTGCGTTGCCAGGCCAGGGGCTGTGGGTGATGGGAGATGGGGTCTGTGCCCAGCAGCTCTTCCTCAGCCTTCACGTAGACTGGTTTGGGTGTACCTGCCCTCACACAGCACAAATGCTGCAGTACTTTCTCTTCCATAAACCTTACCTTAATGCCTGAGGTCAGCCAGGTTCCTGATGGTAATGGAAAGGGAAAATGGTTGTTGAGCTTCTTCCCAATTAGCATGGGGCATAGAGCTGGAATCTGCTCCCTTTGAGGATGATGAAAATCTTAGTTTAGTCGTCAGGAGAATCCCTTAAAACACTTTCAGTACAGCTACATCTGCTTCAATAATAAAGGGGTGGTCTGCAAGCGTGACGGGTCTGGCTGTGAGCTTTGTGTATGCCCTGCTCGCTCTGAGTGCAGTTTCATTACCACCTGATCCTCTGCAAATGGAAGAAGTTCTCAGACCCACCAAGCGAGCTGCTCACTCACTCACTGTTTAACCCGAAGTGTTCACAAAAGGCCATGAGACAGGTGCTGACCTGCCTTCAGAACGAAACTTGGACGAGAGTGCTGCAGAGAGGAGGTTACTGCAGTCTAAATTAGATAAAGCTGCTTGCTACAGTTCATGCATTGCTGCTATGTAGCAGTCTTCAGGAAACTAAATTAACTTGTACCTGGTGATTAGTTCCATTGTTAATCATTATCAACATTCACTAGGAAAATGTATATTTCAAAAAAGAAAAAAGGATTTTAAAAACACCGTGGAAACGATGTAAATCTGTTAAGTTCTGATGGGCAGATATCATCTTGAGGTTACTGGTAACAATGGTACAATGGTTTTTAAGTGCAGTTTGAGATTGGGTGATGTTGTATGTACCCATTTTAATGAGGATGTCCCATAACATAGAGATGTGCATTAGGAGGGCAGGGAAGGTGGAATTGTAAAGGCAAATCCCATGGAGCCTGGAGCAGAACCAGTCTTTAAATCCAGACTAATTGAATCCTTGTATAAATTCTTTAATTACTTGAGCATGCACACACACAAAAGTACCAGCTTGATTATATAGACTAGGAAGAAACTCTCACCAGCTTTGTGAATCATTCTACATGCTCCTTGATTAGAGAAAATAATAGAGCTGAGCTTTGGCTGCTGCAGCATAAAATGTAGTGTAAATGCAAATCATACAATGTGCATCTGCTTTTGCACATCTTCTCCTTGGATCTCATTGTACCTTCCTTTTAAATGTAGGAAAATCAGTTGAACTCTGATGGTCCAGCTTGCTGTTCAGTAAGATGTATCATCAAAAAGACTTCACAAAAAAAGTGGTTAGTGGCAAGAAGCAAAAAGAACTCAAAGAGCAAAGCAATTCATTCTTCCATGAATAACTAAAACAGTAACTGCAAAAGGAATGAAAAAGCCAAAAGCTCATACAAGAATTCGTAGTGATTCCACTCTAAAGCTTTTGAAAATGGCCCATGGCCAGAGGCAAATGAGTTCATTTAACATATGATTTATCCCTTTCTTCTTCTTTGAATGGCATATAGCTTCAAATTGTCCTTAAGCTTGATTGCATTCTCAGTTTATTTGTTCCTGTTGAGAAGTTGTTAGCCCACATCTCCAGCTTTCTTGATTTAGAAGAGGTGTGTAAGGGAGATGGCATCAAGTGAAGAAGTGAAATGTATTAGCTGGCTCATTACCACAGTCCTTTTGGCATGCTTTTAGAGTAGGAGCTGCCTAGGTATGGATAATAAGCTTGTGGGCAGAGTATGCTGAGGCTGCTAAAATGCATGTTAGCGTATGTTACCTGTTACCCATAACCCTGTACATTAGCACCTGTTGAGCTACCATCAGAACCCTGTGTTTTCTGAATTCTTTTTGCACATGAAGTCTGCTTTTCATGCAAGTCAGGCAAAACATCCTACTGCGTGTTGCATTTTCTGCACAGCGTGTTTATACCAGGCAGCTGGGACGAAACTGGTAAAAAGTCTACAGACTGCTGGCAGTAAGAGCTGGTTGATCTTGCTCCTAGGTTAGGCTGTGGACCCTCTGCAGCAAGACCATCTTCTCTAACTTGTTTGCACAGCACTAGGCATAGTGGGATGCTGCTCCCAGGCCAGGTTTCCCCAGCGCTGCTTCATCCACTTGGATCTGGAGGGATCCTGGGGGCTCATCCTTTCTGGCGTGACCCCAAATCACCTCCTACAGGGAACTTAAACAATATGTGGTAGGGTGTTCAGTGTATCTGGCTCCATTTGTAGTAGAGATGGGAGGAAATAAATGTGGCAGAGAATACCATGGCAAGGTTGAGAGAGGGTGGGGTATGGATCTTCTCTTGGGGTATGCAAGCTGGAGTGGGTCAGGGAAGCATCCATGGAGATGCTTTTTTTTCCCACTGATAATTTGCTTTCTTGAGATCCAGATCAAACCATGCCATCATCCTGAGTGTAGTTGTTGTACTTGTTTTGTTTTGGTTTATATTATTTTGTTTCCAGCATGGCTTACTTGACCTTGTTGTTTGTAGGGGCTGAACTTAAACCTTTGTTGCAGATGAAATGGAAGGGAATTAGGTGGGTCGGGCTGAACGGATAGTTGGACAAATAGCTTCTCCATCATGCTCAGCACCTCCATGCATGCTGAGCTGTGATGTCGATACAGTCACTGCACTTTTTTGCAGCGCAGCGAGTGCTGAGAGCTTGTGCATCACCAGCTAAATTCAGGAAGCAGTGCTTGCTTTGTCTCTGTGTATTGCTCCATATTAGTCCCAGTAACAAGCCAGAACGGAGTTTGGGCAGTTCAGATCTCCTCCAAATGGGCCTCAGGATTTCATTAAACTCATACCATGGTAGTGTTTTACAGGCCATTGCTTTCTGCTTGAGAAGGCAATGGGTATTTTCAGAGCTTAATTCCTCTATTTGCTGGATGACCCCACACATTTGCTTGCATATATTATTTACATCAATGAAATAAAAATTACCTGAATATGAAGAAGTCACAGATGCAGCCCTTACACATTGCTATTCCTGCCTCTCAGTTCTGTGTCAGTGCGATTCTCCTTCAGAGCAGTATCTGTTAATCTATTCTCACACCACTGCGCAGATTAGAAAAAACATGGACTCTGATAACTCTGAATGCACACCAGCTGAGCTGGTTTGGGGATTTGGTGTTTTGAATCTTTACCCTGGAGGTTTAAGTAAGTCCTGTGTCTCTGTGAGAAGTATAATCCAAAGCCGTATCCTTAGAGGCCACCAGTATAAAAATTCAAAATCACCTCTGTCCTCTTTTTTACTCTATGGTTTCTAATGATCTCTGTTCTGTGGGAGTCGTGTAGCAGTGCAGGAATTCAAGTCAACGTAGTGGTCAAGAGACTGTGATAGCCTGACGTGTGATAACTTACATTTATTTAAATACATACAGTTTCTACGCCTGGCATCCAGGGGTATCTAGCCCTGCATCACGTGCTTTCTTCTTTGCCAAAGGACCAAAGTGATGCCTTGGTTTTGTTTCCAACCCAACAGGGCGATACGATTGCTTCCTGTGACTCCTGCGGCGTGCTGAAGCTGTGGGACATTCGGCAGTCAGGCCCCATCCTGTCCGTGGACGCAGGCCCCCGTCCTGCCAACCAGGCCGCCTTCGATCGCTCTGGTAGGATCCTGTCACAGCTTCTTTTTGCCTATGACACATTTTGCTTTGAAATCTCGTGGAAGCTCTGAAGCCAGATAACGCATGTGAAGCAGCATAGACGTGCTCACTTGAAAGATGGGATGCCCAGTTGTACCAGTTGCATGGGTTTTCTAGGGACCAGATTGGCAATTTGGGCTAACGGTCCATTTGTATAAAAGGAAAGATGTGCAATAACAAGAGGTGCAACTGCAAAATTATCAGTCAATACTGACGTGATCACTGGGGGTAGAAAACCTGGTGAGATTACCTCTGTTCTAGTGATGCTTATTCTCCAATATTCCATTCTTTTTATTTGCTAATTCTATAGTTGTATTTCACAACCAACCTTACTAAATCCTCTTATAATTGCCTCAGAACTTCATTGTGTTGACAGGAGTGCTTACTGTGCACAAAATATTGCAGTAACCTGTTA
Organism: Alectura lathami; assembly: GCA_013399715.1. Taxonomy (NCBI): domain Eukaryota; kingdom Metazoa; phylum Chordata; class Aves; order Galliformes; family Megapodiidae; genus Alectura; species Alectura lathami. The sequence goes on from VXAV01010408.1 coordinate 27,193, forward strand.
TTTTTCGTCATCAACCATGCATTATCCTGTCAGCGGTGTTGCAAATGAAGGTGCATTTTCATTTGAAGAGGGGCTGTTGTACAGCTGTTTGTTTGTTTGTTTGTTTTTTGTCTTAAAAACTATATTTATTCTCACTTCCAAAGCATGGACAAGCATTTATATTGCAGCACAGAATTTGATTCTAGCTTAGAAAGTCATCCTTACTCAAAGGTAGGATAATGTGATATGGTATAGTAATGTATAAATATATATTTTGCTTATTGAAAAATACCTGTGCATTTGCATTATGTGTTGCATGCATGCAATGTAATGCTTCAATACAATATGAGAGAGAAGTAAGGAATCATTTAAAGAAAAACAAATAGCACATTTTGTCGTCGTAATGACCCACATACTGTGGAATGCCTAATATGAATATACCGAGTCACTTGGCAGAAATTTCTGCCATCAAACTCTGTAGTATTTATGTAGTGTTTTCGCAGATCTCTCTGCTGTACCATTAAATAAGGTATTTTCATTTCCAAGGGATAAAATACATTGACACTGTTCATTTTTGACAGCTTCCCAAAGACAAATTTAGCCACTGTTCTATTTATGTGTGTAATTTGGAACAAGAGCTCATTTTTTTCTTGAGGAGGTTTTAAGGAAGTTTTTCATTTCTGCAATATAATGTTGGGTCGTTTGCAAAAGAATCACATCCCTGAAAAATGCAGCAGCAATACTTGTAGCCAGGTGGGAGCTTTCCAGCAGAAAGGTTATTGGCTTCAGGTAATCTAAATGGGCAAAATTTCCCATCATTTGGGTAAAATCCAAAATTTTCTCTGCAGGAGTAACCACCCAACAGAGATATCAAATTGGGATCGATGATCAGAATGAGGCATAGTGTAATAGGACTCAGTCGCACCTAGCTAAAAATAGGAAAATATCTGGCTAAGGGAGACCACTACAACTCCTGTGCTTTGGGCAGAGACCCTGAGCACGTGGTTGTGGAGGTTATGCTGACACCTTGTTGTCAGAATTATTGTTATTATTTTTGGTAATACTGTACCTACCAGAACCAAAGTTTGCCATTTACCTGAGTGATCCAAAGATGGCCCTTGACCATCAGTGGGAGAGGCTGCGTGATGTGGTTGTCTGCAATGCAGAGGGCTGGATAAAACGATCCAGCAGGTTCCTGTGTTGTTTGCCTAAACGGTGATTGTTTTTTGAACAGTGTAGTCATTGGTATGTGAGCCTGGTCAAACTGTTGTAATTTGTGTGGACTTAGCTAAAAGTAATAACTATGTGGAAACAAGTCCAACAGCCAGAATACTCCAGAAAAACAACCCCAGACGGTAAGGAGAGAATGTATCCCATGTGTAACTAGCAGCCTGATGGGCATTGGCAGATCTGTCTCATTGGAGACCTCTGTCTATGGAGAAGCTTGGGTGGATATTTCTGACCTTATCAACGCGTGGCTTAATTACTGGCTGCATGCCTCCCTCTCTGCTGATGATACACTGCCTAGTGTAAAATACTTGACTGCATTAATAGTCATACACAGGAAACAAATTGCTCAGCTTCCTGCAGGTGGATTTAATTACTAGATTAGAGAGCCATGGTTGAGCAGTTTTTTTTTGTTGTTGTTGTTTTTTTCCTGCCTAGTAATTATTTACATTATTGCTAATAATGATAGAAGGGCTTTATGAAAAGTTTGGCAGTATCAGCAAATGAGATTGAGGTCAGAGACAGTAAGGCCCCAACAAATGGAAAATTTTGTGTTTCCTTTGTATTGTTTTTAAGTAATTATAATTGCAAATGTAATGTAGACAGAAACATCTTACCTTTTATTTTAAAGTGGAAATATCTTTTCTCAGTGTGAGATGCTCTGTGTGGGATTTGCTCAATGAAGAACTAGCACCAAGAATGAGTTTGAAAAGTATTGGGATTCACCTGGTGCCATTACTGCGGATGGGTCTTGATAATTCTTGTGGTCTGAATGGTATTCATGGCATAGATGTTTGACCATGAAGCCATTTTCTTCTTTATCAGAGCCACACTTGGATCTTAAATAAGTTAGTGAAAAAAGAGTTGGGTATAAATCGTTCTTCTTCAGATGGTCTGATCTGGTTCCTCTTGCCTTAGCTTTCCTTTCAGTCAGCTTAGAGATGGACTCTTCTATATGGCATACCTGTGGATGGGGAGAAGTTAATTACATGATTAACCAATTGCCAGTGCACTTTGTGGGTTCTCTTCTCTCCTTCAGTCTTGCTGAAAGTAGCTCATGGTCTTGGAATGGGAGCTGCAGATGGAGCTGGCCAAAACCAACAGCAGTTACAATAAGGCTAAGGGAAAACAAACAGTGTTTGGAAAAGCATAGTGCTGTGTTTTGAGATCTGCAGACACAACAAGGTGTTATCTGTTGACCTTCTTCCAGCCAAGCTGGGCAGTGATGCTCTTGGTGCTAAAGAGGTGTGAAGAGTTTGTGACTCTCCTGCCAGAACACAAATAAACAACCACAGAATGCTTCTGAACATCTCAAAGGGCAGTATGTACCTATTTTATGTAGAAGGAGAGTATAGTAAAGGGATATAGAGGTTGCAAATTAATGTGAATGCAGAGAGTCAACATTATCATGTGGCATAAGTGGTTTATTTTAGGAGATGGGAGCTCCAGGGGTGCAGAAGACGCAGTGTTTGGTAGTGGCTGCCAAGCCAGTGGTACTGCTTTCAGCTGCAGTGGGGTCAGGGTAACTGCTCAGTGTGCCGTCTGAAAGCTAGCTTAATTTGCTTGATTGCAGCATCACATGACATCGCACAGGACTGTTAATGGGAGCTGGCATCTAGCCCAGTGCGTAACAGAATTGTTTGCTGCTTGGTTTGGGTGTTAAATAGTGGAATTTGTGACTCCATGATCTCCACTCTTTACTGGATGTAGGATTAGACTTGGCAGGATTTGCTGGGATGCCATTGCTGAAGCATCTTCAGGATGTGCATTAGACGTTATGTGGGCTAGTCCTCATACTATCAAAGCCAGGGGCTATCCACTCCGGCCACATGAGGGATGGAGGCACAGGGATTAGACCTCAGATGGGCACGATTTCTGCTCGTACTGGGTCTTCAGCTCGAGTCCCAGAATTACAGATTCCTTATCTGATAGCAATTTGGATGTTCAGAACAGAACAGGCAGAAATAATCCTTGTAAACTGAGAAAAAAAGTTCAAAAGTATAAATTGTATTTTCTTTTACATTTACATGCACCTGTGTATATACTCTATACGATATATCCTATAGGCCGAGGGACTTCTAGGCCGGAAGAAGCTCTCCCTTGCTGGGAAGCTGCATGGTAAGTTTTGCCATTTGCTGCTGGATGCAGGGGGAGCTGCATCTGGGGGGGACTGCACCTACCTGAAGTGAGTCCAGGTATTAGGAAAACTGGAGCAGGACAGGGTCTTGGCTCTTTATCTCACTTACTTTGCAGTTTCTTGCAAGGTGACTTGTTTGTCACCTTCTTGCTTACGGTTAAAGCCACGTTTGGTGGGAGAAGAATTCTCTGGTACGGAGTACACCACAGTAATCTGTTTAGCAGAAATCTGATTTTGTCCATATAGTGCGATTATGTGCTGGCATTAATGTGTATTTTTCCCTGTGACCTCCATTTCTTACTAAAAAGCTTTTTTCAATACAACACTTTATTGCAGTGTGTTCTTTAATCTCTAGGGCAGATTACTTGATAACAGCAATTGATTCCTTCGGGTGCTTTTCCCTTGTGGTTCAATGCCTGAGTCCCTCCTCATTTTGAGTGTATGTTTATACTGTTATAGGCAAAGCAGTCTCGACTTGGGGAAATTTTATTTAAGTTATTGCCAATTAACACAAACTTCTAATCATTGATTTGGGTATTGAGAAAAAAGGAAACATGAAAAATTAAACAAGCACTGAAATAGGTGCTTGCTCCAGCCTCATTGTAGGCCAGCCAACATCTCTCCTGCCATGTTCCCAGCCTCAGCTCGCCTTCTGCTCGCAGGCGTCCCAGGTCTGCTGCGTGTCTCTGTGGGCATGGTCCCTCAAGCGCCGCGCGTGCACTCGTGATGCACCCATGCATGGGCTGATGGGGCACTCGTGAAATTAATGGGGTGCGTATGTGAGAATTAATTGGGTGTCAGTGTGCAAGCTGCTTGGGCACACACGCGTGAAGCGATGGGGCATTTGTGCTGAAGAGCATTGGGCACTCATGCAGGAACCCATTGGGTACTCGTGTGTGAGCTGATGGAGCAGTCATGCATGAATGCAGTAAGCTCCGCAAGTTTATGCTGGTGTCCAAAGAGAGCTCGTTACAGATTGCAGGAGATCTGGGTGTAATGGTTTGGACTTGTCCTGGAAATGGCTTTTCCAGGCAGAGCTCGGCAGCTCCTGAGTGGGGTTGTTCATTGCTTTGGGCTTCCAGTAGCTCCACGTACCAGGGCAGCATGGTGACCAGGTCACGTTTTAGATCACATCCTCCCAATTCCTTTGAAACATTTGCTCTTTATGTAGAAAACTGAGCCTGGTTCCTCCCTGATTTGCTTCTTTTCTCTTAATTCTCCTCCTTTTCTCCCTTCCTTCATTGCAAGCAATGGTGGGTCTCCATTTCTTCTTTGTCTTGTCCCTCTCTCTCTGTCTTTTTCTGATTACTCCAAACTTGAATTCCCCTATAGAAAAATTTCCACACCAAAGGAACCACCAGCCAACAGACACTGAGAAAAGGATAAGGAAAATTAAAGACTCTGTAAGAAAAGTCTATGATGCATGTTTTCATTGGTGTCTGAGCGTGCATCCCTACTTCAGCCTGATCTGCAAGAAATAAACTTTGAAGGCCATCACTTACTGGCCAAGCTGGTTCTATAAAAGCAGCAGATTTCCAGAAATTATAGCTCAAGGGGAACTGGCAGTGGGCTGGTTGGCCTCAGCCATGCTGAGAGGGAGCCTTTGTGCTTTGTCCTTCGAGTTGAAATCTCAGCTCCTGCAACAAGCAAACGCCGTTGCCCGGGCCGTGCGCAGGTAGGCAGTGCACCGGTATCGACGCTGCGTCCCTGGGCAGCCAGCGCATGTGGACCGACGGATCCATCTCGGTGGCCTCCCTGGAGATCTCCCCGCATTGTGTAAGCTGCTTTACGCAACCCACTCTTTATTTTCTTGTCCTGGCCATGCTGCCTGGTGGTGAAGTCAGCTCAGCAACATGCCTGGGTCAGCCCTCTTCCTCTGAGGGTGCTAAGGACATCTGTTGACCACCCTTAGTTATTCTTATGGGCAGCTTAGGGGTAAAGGGGTGCACCATAAGGCTGCATTATTCACCTGTAATTTCCTTGTCTCATCCTTCTCCCCCACCCAGTGCTGCTGTGTTTCATTTCTCTCTTGTTCTCAACATTTGTTTTCCTGGCCATAAAATTCTCTCCTTTGGAGGCAGTGGGTAGTGTGGAACTCACACGCATAGGAGCTGACTGACGGATCATTTTGTCTCCTCATGTCATGGGGGTGTGGGTCTATCACTGCTCTGATTTCTGACTGCTGCAGCTTTTACACAAGGGAAGAAGTTGGCAATGAATTTTTCCCTTCTGTTGATCAGGAGAAGAGCTGTGCCACACAATATTTCTGTTGTGTCATGACCATTTTTCAATATGAGCGAACTCCATAATATTTAAATATGTTAGAAAGAAAAGGGATTCTTGAAATATATGACTTTATTGTCAGTACACACATAATTTAAAATGTATAAAATATTTGTCCTTTGGAAAGGGAAGGGAGGTGGCTTGGAAACCCCCTGGTTTGCATTTTCACTCTAGTTGCAGGCTAATATTTTGTCTTTGCCTGTGTTTTCTTTGCTGAGCTAATGAGGGTGGGGACTGCGTGGGACTGCAGGCAATTGCTTTGAGCTCTGAGCACTTTGAAGAGATTAGCCCCATTGATATTCCCTTCATCTTTGTTAGAGAGGAATGCATCCTTCCCTCGAGTGCAGGAAGATGGACAGCTATTTAACAGAGCCAGCCTTTTTCAAGTAGCTCCTGTAGTACTGAATATTCCCATCTCACTTGCCTGCATATACCCAGCATAAAAACAGTGTTCTGGAAGCCAGGGCTGTGCCTTGTTAGAGCAGTATATTGACCTGTTAGGGGTTTTTTTGAGGACCCCGGGTTGAATGGGTTGTAATCTGACTGGTTAAATGTTGTTCTTCAAGGAGGAGCAACAGTTTCTGCTGTTCAGGCAGTCAGCCAAAACACGGTGATGAGCAAATTGTTTGTTCCAGTAGTAAATGAAGGGAATGTCCACATGATTTTTGCCATCCTTGTATTAAGCTAACAGAAGCTGAAAGTAATTGGAGGTTTATGCATCCCAAGTGGGACATAGCTGATCAAAATTTTGATTCTGTAGCAGCTATCCACAAACTGAATTAAAATGGTTTTTAACAGGTTGTTTTTTTTATAATCCCACTTAAACCAGGCACAAGTTTTAAAATATGAATGTATTCAGCATCTCATTTCTAGCATTTACTGCTTCTGTGAGTTTATTAGGTCCATGTGTTCTCTTTTATATTTATTGTTTATATTACTTGCAGCTCACAGAGTGCTACAATTAGCAAATTCCCACTCTGAACATATTTACAGTGATTGAATGAGAACTCGTCTCTTTCACTCAAACCGCACAGCTCCATCTCAAGCCTGGCTTAGATACAAGAGCTTCATCTCCTGATTAGCTTACTCCTGCAGACAGTCAGGGTAAGGGCTCCTGAAGGTCAGCACAGCCTGACAGCTACCCAGGCCTTGCGTTTTGAGTGAAGCATCTCTAGTATATGTAAAGAAATGAATCAATACTGCATTCATCATTCATATCCTGTAATAACAAGAAAGGATTTTTGAGATAAGTTATTGTATTTATATAGTGTGTGTGTGTGTGCTGTGTATGTGTGAAGTATGCATGCTGGAACAGCGACAGCATCCTCTGCTGAGGACTGGATGGACGGGGTAATCTGTAAGGGGACAGCCAGGTGTGTCTTCATCACTGCTGAAATGGAGTTTTCATGGCTAACCAGGAGTCATGAGTTAGCTGGGGGCTTTGTGGGTTGATCCAGAATTACGCACTGAGTGTAGTACATATGCTTATGAAAAGAAGCATCTGGACATTTGAGTTTAAGGGAAGCCAACAGGCAGGAGACAGAGTCCATTCTGATTGGACACTTTGGTGGAAAAAATAGAAACCTGTTGTGACAACATTTTTTTTTTTTTTTTAACATTTAACAGTAATTTAGGTAATTTGGTCAATTTCCCACCATTCCTGTGCTTTCAAGAAGCAAATTTAATATTTGCTTCTTAACAAGTTTAAAGCGAAATGTCAAATGTTTTCATATAAAATGATCTTTAAACAGTCTATAGCAAGCTGTAAACAATATTTAGCTTTCCACTTTTTTTTTTTTTTTTTTTTTTAAACATTGCT
>VXAV01010408.1:36620-116496 GCA_013399715.1 Alectura lathami
AAAAAACGAATAAACACTGAGATTCATCTGCTCCTGTTTTTCAGTATCCCAGAGCTGGGGGCCTCGTGCACTGTGACTGGGCGTTGTGGATCTCTCCTCTGTTAAACTTCTCTGATCATTAGTTCTGGAACTTTTGCATTTCAGCTTCCAGCCGGTCCGGTAGCAGTGCCAAAATGCTTCCCTGCCTTTGCTTCAAATCTCTTAATGATATGTTTATATTCCTATACTGTGGGAATTATTGAATGATTGTAGCTTGTTTAAGACCTTCATGCTGCCACTTCTTTCCCTGCTGTCTTTACAGAGTCCTTGTCTGCTTAATCTCCTGGCCTCAAAAGCCAGTCCTTGTCTTTCTTCATCCTTGTTACCCTTTTATAAATCTCAGTTCAGGTGCATTTTTCTAGAAATGGAGGGGAGAGACACAGCCTGCGTGATCTCTTCAAAATATGCTTAAATCATGGTTTTAAATAGAAGCTTAATGAGTTTCCCTGCTTTTGTCCTTCATTTTTATTTTTTTTTCCCCCATAAATCTTGATGTTGTTTTAAGCTGATGTTTTCAAAGAAGTATCCACAGTGATGAAAAGATCTCTGTCCTGAGTGACAAAGGGTGGTTCACAGTCTGTGACTGGGTTTGTATGATTCAGGATATTTTTGTTGATTACAGTAATTTTGAGTTTCTCAGAATCAGTTACATCTGCTTTTTGCTTACTTAATCCTATAGCATCTTGAGATCTTTCTACAAGCCTTTGAAATGTGTTGTCATCTTGAGAAATGTGAAAAATGTTCCACTATCAGTGAATTTCACCTCAATATTCACCTCCCCTCCCTTTAAAAAAAATGCATGTGTTGTTATGCGTAACACGGGTCGCAGAAGAGATGTCACATTCTTCTCATAATCTGTTTCTAGTTTGTCCTGACCATGTCCTCTTGAAAAGCATCTTTTTTTTTTTTTTTCCTTTTGATACAGCGATTCTCGAAACCTTTGGGGAATTAAGTCTCTTATGTCAGTCAGGTCACCCTTCCTCCTGTGCTTCTCAGCACCATCAAAGAAATGAAGCAGATTTCTGAGCTGTGGTTTCCTGCTGTAAAAGCTCTGATAACTCTTCACTGTGGTGTGACATTCCTCCATGCACCAACTAAATCTCTGCACTGTACAAGTGAGTGTATTAGACCTGGAAAGAAACGAGCCTCACCAGCTGACAGTTCCCAAGCTCTTTTTGGATGGTGCTGTAGCGTTTGCCACCTCGCATTCCTCTGGCACTCGGGTGCAATAGGTCTTGTATTGCAGTAACTGCTTCAGTTAATTTTGTGTGTAAGGTTTTATAGAACTCCGGTTTGAATACTCACTGAACCTGGCACGCGTTTGGTTGCTTTACTCTAGATTTTGGAATTCTGCTCCCTGTTAACAACAACAACAACAACAAAAAACAGCCTGATTAGTTACATAATAATGCACAGGTGGCTTTGAAATAGGGATGTAGGCTTTTGGTACATGGAGCACCTCCGGCATCACCTCATCTGTAACTGGATGAATGATTACTCGTGGCAAAGGAAGGTGCAGGTGACTCCTTCAACCAAAGGGACCTGTCTGTGAAACACAGGGCACTCTGGTGTCTCAGCTGGGTGTACACCTAAAGTGGGATGCTGAGGTCAGGAGATAACGCTGTCCTTGGAGTACAAGAGTTGTTGCATTTGAGAATTGGAATGTGCATCCCATAACAAAGCAGAATTTCAAACATAGTCTGTCAAATTCGTTTCCTTGCCTTCTCCCTTGCCAGAGCTGTAGTAGTAGTTCATACCAGCCTTTAGTCAGGATAATCCCTTTCTGCATTCCAGACTGGAGTCACAGCTGTCTGCTTAAAACACTCTAATATTCAATTATGTGTATTTGGCTGAACAGGACTTTCCTTATATCAGTAGAATTAGCTCTCTCTGTTTTGTGTCCAGCATTTTTTTTTTTTAAATTGTGCATTTTTTTTTTTCCTTCAATTTCATACAGCATTGACTGAATGACATTTGGAATCTCTCTGTTAGTATAATGGGCATTTTTAGCAGGGACTGTAAGTACTGATTAATGTTTTAGCTGTGTTTGCAAGCTAACTTTGAGCACTGGCAAAATGACAGTTGCCTGGGGTCACTGGCTGATAGAGCAGCAAAACTGTGGGCTTCATTTAGGCAGAGAAACCCTCTGAGTCACACCGCAGGGGCAGCAAATCTGTGCCAGCGCTGGCCGAGAGGGCTCCTCCACGTCCTCCCCGTGCCAGGACTGAGTGAGCTGCCTGGCTTTACACACAGCCTGCCACTTACAGCTTCTGCAGCTGACGTGAGGTGTTATTGGAGCCTGCCTCATGATGTAGGTATGGTGATTGATCTAATATACTTGTAATGTTTAATTATGAATTAATTATAACGCATTTATTATCGATTTTTCCTAATGTGTTTGCATAAATTAATAGACAGCCCTGGTGCTTGATAAGGCTGCAGGGATGGTAACACAAAATCAAGGAAAACAAGGTTATTAAGTACAGTGAATGCTTCTCCTGGCACTGGAGCAAAACACAGGGAAAATGAAGGGAGAGAGGAAAGGAAATCAATGAGAACCAATCCCACAGAAATTATTAAACATTTCCTCAAGTCAAAACTCCCCCAGGTAAAGAAAATCTTGTTCTCAACCGAGGCCTCAGCTGGTCAATAGGCCTGAAGTTTGGAGAGAAGAATGACAGCGTTTGCTGGAAACTCTGAGCATCCCCCCGGCACTGGAAGCCTTGTGCAGCAAGTTCTCCATAAAAATAATATCCAGGGCTCAGAGGACAGAGATTCCTTCTTCATCTCTGGGTAGCTGTTGTGGCCCAGTTTCAGCCAGCTGCTGTCTGTCTGGGATATTTGTCAGTGAGACCCTGGGGGAGCCAGCTCAGAAGGCACCCCCTGCATGCCACAGCGGGTTCCTTGTCTGGGAGGGGTCTGTTAGGTTGGACACCTCAGCTCTGCAATGCTTCTCAGAAAGCTTCCTTGGAGGTTGTTTCACCCAGCTGAACTTCCTCTTTGTGCGTGCTTCTGGCCTGGGGGCTCTTGGGGCTGCCAGTTTCAAACTTACGCTACCCAGGGACTCTGTTATGTATTTTATAGTATTTCCTGTTCATTTATCGTTCATTGTTTTCAGTTGGCATTTTCATTTTACTGCTTTGAACGCTCTTCTGTTCTTAGGTTTGATGTTCACTTCTGTGATTTGTCCTGATGTTCCCTGTAATTAGAAGTTTTAGTAGTATTGAGGTGAGCATCTAATTGAGTGGAATGGATCCAAAGTGACAGAAACAGGGCTGCTCAAGAGATGAGAGCCCAATCGTACCCATTAACGCAGAGCTGACATCCACCTTATCTGTGAATTCCTGCAGAATACAACCCTTTGGCTCTGTTTTGCTCTTCATTTACAATCAGTTTGGGCTTTTGAGAGTGCTGCACCGAGGGGTGGACAAAGGTTGCGTCAGCTTAAGAGAGGGAACACGGGAACACCTGCTGTGTTTGTTGTGCAGAACACGCGTGCAGTGTAGCCCAGTGACAGTGGATACAAGCATTGCCTTTCTTCAGGTATGTTAGACCTGCGAAAGTTATAACACCTTTTTCTGCTCAATGATTTGAAAGCAGCAAGCACTCCCCGTCCCATCTACTACCACAGACGTAATCAGTTTTGGTATTTGTAAGCAAAACAAATATTTCCAGAGGAGCTATTGTGAACAGATGGTCTAACATTCATAAAACAGGCAGTTCCCTTTTTAAGGGGTTTGTTTGAATAAAATGTATTGTTTCCATTGAGGTTTGAACTACAGTGTGCTTTAATTATTTTTATATTTGGCCATTACATTGTGAGCGCATGAAATGGGCAAAATGCTAAGAATAATTAAGCAGAGTGGTCCCGAATACCCTGGTGAGCCTGAAAAAGCATATATAAAAGAAAGCAGCTGTCTGTGGAGCTGCCAATTCTACTTACATAAGCCCATCTGTGTGCATCTTCTCCTGTTCCCTGAAGAAGAATACATCTTATGCAGAGAATTCCCACTAGGTCCCTTAGACTTTTTATCATTCAGGGATGTTCTTCCTATTTGTTCTCTCTCTTTCCTTTATAAAAAACAATAGAATTAATATTTTCGGTGCTGTCTCTTAGAACATTTACAAGACAAATGCTTGATTTAGCATATAAAATTACATGAATTTCTTCATTTCTCATTCTGTAATGAGAAAAAATGCAAACTGCTTACATACACCTTTGACTCACAGTGGCTTATAGTTTTTTCTTCTTGTAGTTCCTCCCCCTCTTCTTTATACTCATTTGAATCCCTCAGACCATCTCTTGGTAAACCTAAGACTTAGCTTATTTTATACCTAATTGATCTTGTGGAAAGGCTGTTTGCTGTTTATCTGGTATTATAGGACAGAAAGAAAAAAGTATTCACAAGCTCCAGGCTTTGTGTTTCCCTGCATCCCACAGCCCTAGAAGTAAAACACAGCCCGTGTTTTACTTCTGAGAAGCAGCAGGTGTATGTACCCTGGCGTATATTCCATTCTCAGAACAACTTCAACAGCACAGTTACCCAAATAACATCAGATATTAGCGTGTGGACTTTTTTGATCTTTTTATTAAATCCTAGTATCAAAGTGGATTTATCTGTTCTCAAAGGTGAGGAGGGAGAAGCCAGCTTCTGAAGATCATTTGAATTTCTTTTGTTTGGTGCCCTAATCTTCTTCCCACTCTATTGAACTTCTTTAAATTGTTTTAGGATTCTTAGAACCCTAAGAGTTCCAGCTATCAAATTATCCAATTATCGGAGTGTAAATTCTTAGAATAAACTTCAGTAACACAGCAAATGCAAAATAAAATGGGGTCAAGTCAAAAAGGAGCCAATTCAATTAGTCCCTTCAAAGAAATTTTGATTTTCAGTTCTGAATTACTGATTTAGAATAAGAGTTATTTCTTGCCGGCTGCCATGGATCTGAAAGACATTGATTTGTCTCACTTCTGACAGTCAGTTCCTGACCATTTTCAGTGGCTCAGGTGCTTGGAAGGCCTTTCTGCAGCCTGCTGCTCTCGACCAGGTGGGTCGTTCCATTCTGTCCACCAACATATTTCTCATACTTTGGGCTTTACAGCAGCTGAAGGAAGGAAGCATGGTGCAGTACCTTCCCATGTTTTATTCAGAGGGCTGTGTTTCTGAAAAAACACTTGTTTTGTGTGCCTGGCTCTGTGGCATATATCCAATGCAGAGAGCAAGGGCTCAGCATCCTTTCTCCGCTCCCAAACATTGATGCTCCCCAGACTCTCCTAGCAGAGATTTTCCATGACTTCCATCCTCCATTGCTCATATCAGAGTTTCTGCATCACTTGTGAGGAATTGTTTTTTACCTCGTATTTGATCTCTCTATTCTAAGCAGTGGTTAGTGTATTTTAAACAAAAAAATTACACCATGGGTGCTTTAGAGGTGGAAGGAAGCACGCAGTGCCCTGTGGATGCGGATGTGTCTGCACTGTGCCGTCTCTTTGTGAGAGCTGGGGTAGGATGGAGCGCGCCAGAGACCCATCATCCAGCGCTTTTGTGCCTTTGGTACTCGTGTGGAAGATGAAGCACTCCTCCCAGGATGGCTAGCCTGATTGATCTCGAACTGAAAACCCTTGGGATTTGGGGTGTTAGCACATCTTTTTCCTGAAGGGCAAAAAAAGATTAGGCAGAAGGAGATGAGATTTTTAAGACCTGTGAGGTTTACAGACATTTGTCTCTGTACTTTTTGCTTTGCCTAGGGGCTCTTCCGTACAGAGGAGACAGCGAGTGGTACCTGATGCTGATTAATGCTGGATCTCTCTGTGCTGGCAGCAGCGTGCTGAAGGCTTTGCTGGTGCCTGGCAGGGCTGGCCTTGATTCCCCTGCCTGCACTCATGCACCTTTTCACGGAGATCTTTCTGGCTATACATGACGTGTATGATATAAATATGTTCAGTTTCGTATCAAGGTGGGACCTGAGCGTGTGCAGGTGACATCTGAATTGTGGCAAGAAGTGAATTTAGGAAAAGGAACAGTGCACAGGCTACTCGAGGCCCTCTCAGTAACCTGCAAGAGCTGAATTTCCGTCGGACTCTGTGCTGGAGCTGTCACACTGATATGGTGTGCTGCTTGAGCTGTGTTTTTTTTTTGTTTTGTTTTTTGTTTTTGTGACTAGTATTTCTTTGCTTTCGCTTTGATAGGTATTTTCCATAAACAGCATTCATCTCTGTTTTGGTTTCCTAGTTCTAACAGTGGCTTTTCTAGGTAGATTTTCAATAGATGTTTTTTTACCTTTTTAGGAACCTGGATATACTGTTCTTTAACTGTTTAGCTGTAACAAAATACTTCTCTCAGCCCAGCCAGCGATTCCAGCCAGCGGGGATTAAAGGAGAGGTTTATATTCGAGGGTATATCACAGCTAAAGAAATTCAGACCACTGTTCAGTTCTCTGTTGAGGCCTTTGAAGATGCAACCTAAACTACTTCTTAACTACTTGGCTCTATCAGCTACAGGGGAGTTATCATCTACTGTTTCCAAATGGTTAGCAGATAAAGTCTTAGGGGCTTGGAGCAAGCCCAATTGTATGGTGAGTCAATTTATAGAAAAGTATCTCTTGTATCAGTAGTTAAAATTTTATTGCAGATGGCTCAGATATTGCGTTTGATTTATTCTTTATATCCTGGATAGTGACATGAGTGAATTGTCTGCAGAAAGGCCACATTGTAGTTATTACAAAATAAAGGGCAAGTAGCAAAGGTAGTTGCTTCTTTGTGGCCCAAATCCCTGCTTCAGTTTTCAGCAGCAGGGAGAATGCGGAAATAAAACCAGACTTTTTTAGATTGTTAAGACAAGTTAGCAGCGTTTGATTATGCCTAGGAAGTGCTTGAAGGTAGTTATTTTAAATGCCTTTTAGATATACCAAGAAGGTTTTTTTTCACCTGCTGATAGAATATGGTCTGATTTTGTTCTTGTCTAAAACTACCAGACATTAATTTAAGTCATGCAAGGCAAAGAGAAGGAAGATTTTAATGATTATAGTTTGGTTATGTAGTATCAGACTTGTTTACCACTGAAAATCCCTTGCACTTCTAGAAACTGAAGACCTGTCTTTTGCTGTGAGGCACCTGAATATTTGCACTAATCTATTCCAGGGAAGACAAATATTCAAATTTTTCTTAAAATCGTATATAAAAACTCTTATAGCCACCGTCATTTTTTCTCACTTCTGAGAGGAAAATGTAGAGCGCTCCATACAGAATTCTTTGTAGAACATGTACTCTATTTTAAATGAAAAGGAAGAATGTACTGGGATTATGAAATTAGATATAAAATGTTACACTTCATTTATTTTCACGGTCTGTATAATACAGGCCATGATTTAGTACTATATTTTTTGAAGGACGGTCTTGATTTAAAAGTTTTAGGTGACAGTGAAAAAATCATTAAATAAATCATAGTTGAGCAAATTCTCATCTTCCATACTGAAATTCTTATGCATGTCCAGGATAAGATGAAATTTGTAAAATATCATTGAATTAGAACAGGTTATACTATTCCTCTTGCATACACATGGCATAAATGAGAAGTATTGAGGCAATAATTTGTTGGAGTCCTCCAGTTTCTCTTGACATTTGATAGAGTTCTCTTGACTTTTGGATTGCTAAGCTGGGGACCCTTGGATCAAACCCTTTCTCTGTCTTGACCTTTTAAAAATACCTGTGCTTTAAAGTTTGTAATATCAGATGTTACAGGAGAAGGCTGAGAAAGCCACTGGGTGATGATGGAGAAACCCACCCCGTATGTAAGCTGCCTGTGATTGACTCAGGAGCTGAGGCATGAAGGTGTGCAAGTGATGCAATTTTTAACCTGTTGTATTTTTAGAAAGAAAGAAAATGATTGAATGGCATAATGTGACATTAGTGCCCATATTAGTTAATAAAATAAATGTGATGCTATTATTCATGGTATTTTAAGAATAAAAATCATTGGCAGCGTATGCATAAAAAATAGACACGAATAATGGCAGAGCCTATTAGGCTCTAACTTCAGAAATACCCAGCAATTATACAACTTAAATTAGCAATCTTAACTTACCCATATATTTACATATTAATGGTCCTAAGTGATAATTGTAATTGGCTCTCATCATTGCTTCCTTTGACCCTCATTTTTCAAATAAGAAATGTGAAATTCCATTAAGTAACTTTAATAGTTGAAAATTAATTTAAGGCAATATATCATCAATTAGTGAACCCTTAACACGCTTCGCCATTTTCACCCGATGCTTACTTGAAGGAAAAAAAGGCACTGTTATTTCCTGGCCCCCTGAACGGAAGGATATCCTCTGATGCATGTATGACAGGAGCAAAGTGCATTGGGTTTCCCGGCCTCGATCTGGTTGCACACCAAAACGCGGAACCACAGCGGGGAGAGCCCAGCTTCTGGTAGGGCTCGTCTTTACCCTCAGGGTTAATCTCCTTTTGTGTTTGTGCATGGAGATGTTCTCCAGCAGAACCAGGTAATGAATGCCTCTGGTTTATCTCCACACCACGCCCTCCCGACGCATTCCCCTTGGCGAGGAAGGACGGACCCGTGGCTGCGCGGCCTTACGGGCCAAGATCAGAAGGCAGCGTTCGCAGCTGGGCATAGATCTTCTGTCATCGGACCGACAAATGGAGCTAATGGAGAATAATAATAATGGGTGAAGTCGCTTCCAAGTGCTGATGACTAAAATACATTTTACACACTGTGCTGCTCTTGTAAGGGAAAAAAAATTGCCAAAGCCATTAAAAGCTAAATGCCTCTTATTTGTCATGTCGGTGAGGCCATCAGCATCTGATACAGGACATTTAGGATTTTTTGGGCTGCAAATGTTACTGTTGTCCATAAAAGTGAGAAAGATTTTTGTAATTTCCTTAAATGCCATGTATATAATGTTTCTTTTCTCCCTCTGTTCTTGAAAGGCCACATTTTAAGGTATTTTAGTATTCACTGGAAAGCACTGAGGTTGTGAGAATTGGCCAATATTAGTAGCATTAAGTTGCCAATTACGGCATGCGTTATGAAGATAGTTTGAAGAAAGCAGGTGTGCTTTTTTCCACCCTTTTTATATGAACTTCCCCTGGTTGTCCGTGTAAATATTCTACGCTGTTTTCGTCTTGGCTGTGTGATGATGGGGTCAGCAGAGCAGCACAACCTGGCAGCAGCTTCCAGTGCTCCTGTCCGCAGGCTTTAAGGCTGAGCTGTGAATCACAACAGCCTGACACCCAGAGTCAATAACAGGCTACACTGGTAGAATTTCAAGGTGTAATTAATCCATTTTGGTGTGAGAATTAGCTTCTCCATAGCTTGATTGCTAAGAGGAGAGCTGAGGATGGTCTCGTCAGGTGCCATCCTGCATGGTAAGGGTGTAAAAGCCAGCTGAGTCCATGCGCTGCTCCGTAAGCGCTGTCCTTGCAAGCTGTTTCCCAGTGCTGTTTGCAGGAGGACTTTGTTTCTCCCCTAATGGATGCTAATTAATTCTGGTTCCATTGTCCTTTGGAAACCCTCCGAATCTTGGTTATCGCTGAGATTTAACTGGCTGTAATCAACAGATTGATTGGGGAGAATAATATCGGGCAGCGAGATTAGCACAACATAATGAGCCAACATATTGCTGCTGCCACCGTGAGTGATGACAATGAGCAGAGAATATATTAAAGGGAGCAGAGACTCCCATTGTTTTGGAGTTTGTTAGACCAAGCAACATCTCCAGAATGATACCCACTGGGTAGGAAGTTGATGAAAACTGGAGGCGGACGGAGGACGTTCGCTGTTGGCGTTCGGCTCCACCTGCAGATCTGGCAGCCAACGTGAATTACAGCTCCACGTTGGAATAGCTCTGGGATACACAGCCAGCAGAGGAGTGGTGCGACCGTCAGCACAGCGCTGCGTGACATTGGTCGTAGAAGCTGAGGGGCGATTAACCTGACTTCAGTCGGCGGAGTTGTCTGGAAGGAGTAAACAGCAAACTTCGGAAGGAGAGTTTCTGATTTTTAAAGTTATTTTTACTACTTGTATTGCATATTCACCGTAGGAAGTATTTGCACATTGAAGATAGCTGTAAAACAGTAAATTAGGCAAATAAGCCTTATATGTGGGGAAAAATTGAAAGTAAATTTAGCTTACCAAGTCCAATTTAAATGTATTTTCCTATTTGAAAGTGGTTTAATGGTCACAATCAAGAGTGAAATTTTTGTAGTTTAGCTAGCTCAGTTCTTACAGCTAGCATGAGCTGGGTTCTTTCAGAGAACAGCACTTCTCTCCCCTCAGGTGTGAGCTATGAAATTACCTCTAAGAGGACAGAGCTGGGGGCATTGAGCCACCAGGGGCCCCATTTCCTACGGCCTTGCCTCCCGCGCACAGCTGGCACAGCTGCAGGGTGAAGGTCAGTACCGAACCCTTAGGGAGCAGTGCACCTCAGTGCCGTGGGTGCGTGGGAAGTTTTTGTGTGTGTCCATGCACACCAGGGGTTAGGGCAGCACAGGAAACAGCGCGGGGCAGAAGGGCCGCGATGCAGGTCCTGGTTTAGCAGCAACCCTGTGACAGAGCCTTCAGCAGCCCTGTCCTGGCCCTCATCCACGTGGCCATGAGGACTGCAGCACGTAGTTTCCAGGAGCAGTGCTTCTCTGAAATAAAGCAAAAATTGGTATTTTGCTGTAGTTATTAAAGCAATATATCTATGCAGTGTTTTCTCCCCTTGTCTCCGCAGTATTCTGTCCAGTCCTGCCTTTGGCAGGTGCTTGTGCTCCCAGTCCCTTGCGTGGATCTTTTGAGCGCTGCCTTTGGGCGATGCTGTTTCTTTAGCAAAGGGAGCAGAATGTGCCTCTGTGGCATACAGGTGGAAAAGGAGCCAGCAGCAAGGGGGTTGGAGCTGTTGCTCTGTCTTCTGAGTGCAGTGTGCAGAAGCAGGGCCTGGGCAGAAGAAGAGGGAGGAAGCTGAAGATTTAGGATAGAAAACAGGGAGAAGCGTGTAATTGTCAGAATCAGTTGAAAGAGTGGGGCAAGGCCATGTGTACGGAGATGTGGCACTGTTTATTGACTTCTGGGAAAGCAAAGTAATGCAAGATGTGAAAGTGATTTTTTTGGGAAGGGGAACAAATTGGTTGTGAGGGAGCGGATAATTGATACTGGAAGAGGGGAATTTGCATGTACAGCCATCGCATGCACAAATAAAACATGCTGGCTAGCAACAGTAGATAGACATTTTGAATATGCAAATGGAAGTTTGCATATACATGTGCGAGTGTTGTGCATGCAGTAAGTCTCGGCATAAATTCTGCAGGTTCATTTTGTGTCTCTGCTAATACAGAACTGTGTTGAGTGGAGCTTGACTGGGGAGAGAGCAGGGAGGGGGATCTGCATGGTGCTAAAACAAGGAACATGCTGTAATTATGTTAAAGCCAAGCATTACAAGCAGGAAATGCAAAGTTATGGTTACTATTAAAAGAGACCCAGGCATGTTAATTTATGGAAATCAGCAGTTTAAGGCGTCTGAGAAACTATGCTGTGCACTGACATAAAATTCTGCTGTAAGATTATGATTAAGGCATCTTTCTGTTTGTGGCCCAAAATTAGTGTAATTTTTAAAGATGCTTTTTCTCCACGTGATGCCACTCCAGCAAAGGAAGCGAGATGTTCAGTCTGCATGTATAGCTTCGCAGGAGTGGCATAAACCAGAACTGTTGCGCTGGTGGCCTTAGTCTCTGCCCTTCTCTTAACGGGTTATTCAGCTCATGATCTGGGGGCAGAGCATTTTTGGTACTCTGACATGAGTAGAGAGATGCTCTCTTTTTCTTAACCCTTTGTATCTCGTTGTTGTATCCATGTTTTGATGTAAAATACTCAGTGCAATATATTTAGTTATATGGATAGATAAGAAATACGGTATATGGATATATAAGAAATCCAGAACTGAGGGCAGAGTGGTTAAAACTGAACGGTGTGACTGTTTTCTCCCTTTGTTTACTTAGAAAATGTAACTTTTCAATTGTAATACTTCTTTTTCTGTTGGGGAAACCCTTAATCCCCTGCACAGATTTTAGTATTTCTTTATTTCTTGAAGTGAAAAGCCATTTTCCGTGCAGCTCCACTGTTGAAGTTATTAGTGCTGAAGGCCACAAGGTGCATGCTTAAGTGTTCTTCAACTTCCACTGACAGTTCTTCCAGGAAATACAACAAAAGTGCTTCTTCTTTCTTTTTTTAACTGTTAAAAAGAAACACAGACACATTTTTGCTCTTACTTCTCTCTTTGTGACATAGTTGTCATAATTTCGACTGGCAAAATGACTTATTCGGCATTAGCAGTAATAAAAACATAGCACTTGAACATTCCAGTACTAAGTAATGTTTGAAGGAGCTGAAGAGAAAACTGCAGTCTTGCTTGTAGGAAGGCTTTAAAAGAGGAGATCATTTATCCTGTTATAAATGGGGAAATCTTCATGTTGGAATAAGTAATAGAAAATGAATAAGCATAAAAAATTAGATGTATGTCCTTAATGTTAATTTATGCTTTAAGAGGGTGCTTACAATTTGCAGTTAGATATAGAACTGTATCTCACAGGGGCATAATTCTCAGTTGCCGTTAGGGGAACCCACAGCTCTTCACGTTTTGGTGAATGCTGCAAGGAACGCTGGGGGAAAGCACAGGGCTGCTGGGCTGGGCACCAGCAGCTGGAGCCTGCAGGGACAGCAGGAACTGTGAGAGAGGGACTGTATAAAGTGGAACGGGGGGATGATGTGAAACTCGGAGTCAACAGCGGGGTAAGGCTGGGATTTCCTGAGGATGTTGGATGTTAAGCCTCCTGTTGAAATTCGGGCGAGCTCCAGCATCTACTTCAGCATCTACTTCCCATAGGCTCTGCTGAAAAGTCAAGATTACATTCCTTTAACTCTTTTTATTATAATTACTAAAAGCTTAATAAAACATTATGTGTTTTGGATGAAACTCTGGCCCTGCTGAAAACAAAATTGGGAGTTTAACTTCTCCGAGGCCACCATTTACCAGGCTGACTTTAATGAATCCATTGAATATATTGCATGCTACGAGGCTAGTGTGTGCTTTAGAAAAGCCTCCACAACTTTCATTAGAGCAAACTGGATATGTTTAGCACTCTCATGAAATAAGAATAACACTTTTGAAATAACAAGTGCAGGATGTCAATTGATTTAATGGACGATAAGAGGTGACTCTTGCAATTGGGAGGCTTTAGAAATCCAATTATTTCTATTAATATGCTCGCATTAAAGAGCCATATTTCAGTGCTGTCCCATGCCTCGCTTGCCTTGCTGCCTGATATCAAGCTCAAGCCTTTAAAATCTCCTGTTTGCATTTTAATTGGCTTTGGGAATAAGCATGAAGAGAATAATGGAAATAAGTGGCAAAATCAAAGTGATACTTTTGAAAATCTGGAAGCATATAACAGGCATCTAACAGAGCCTTTCTCCCTACCATAAGCCCCTGCTTCCTGATAGCATCTGAATCCTTGTCCTGGCATTTGAAGGAGGGAAGCAGAGGCTTTTTCATCCCACCGTGCCGTGCTTCGTTCCTAGCATGGCAGCTGGAGCCTGGAATTCTACCCACTGAGCACATCACGATCTTAGACCTTTGCAAGAGTCAAATCTGCAAAGTGCTGCTGCAGCTCAGCAACACCCTGAGTAGGGGCAGCCCCAGCGTCTGTGTGCAGCTGTAGCAGACCGGGATGCGTCGTTACCGGGGATCCTGCACACGGAGCTCTCCCTGTTCTCCTTTTCCTGCAGGCAGAAAGTCCCACACAGATCAACAGAACAAATTAACCCCAACTCCAAACGTGAAGCTAATGCTAACGGAGCAGCAGCCTCTTCCAGAAGCCCAGCTACTGCAGATGGCAGGGACGGGTTGGTTAGTTGGCACTGAACCTCAGATGCCTTCCAGCAATTTAAATGTGGGTATGAATGGTTATTGTTTTATTCAGAAGTTCCCACTCATGTGGCCTACTGTATGACAAGACTAAATTATTAATTTCTGGAGTCCTAATGGAAGGAAGGGAAGGGAATTTTATTCAAAGAACTCATTTGGAAACCAAAATGCCATTAGGGCATGTAGGTTTCCAATTTGGACTGAACAAAGAATAATACATCACCTATTCTTTTTTAATTCCCTGTCATATTCTGTTCTTAAAGCATGAGTGGGATGCTCTCCAAGTGCAGGTGGAGGGAATAGATTGATTTTATGCTGAAAATAATGAACTTGTACGTGTTTGTGTGTTCAGTTGAAGGTGGGGCTTTTGCTTTTGCTCTAGATGATCTCCACATGGTTCTCAGGTACAAAGCACTTCTCTTAGGATGGCAGTGGCTGGGGTAGACGCTGCTGGAGCAAAAGGAGTGACGGTGCTCGGAAGTAAGGCAGCAGCCCGGTGGTGTTCAGCTGGGGCACTGCGTGCTCAGGGAGTGGGGAGCACAGGAGCTGCCGGCTTCTCCCACTCCGCTGGCAGCAGTTCTGCCGAGGCGCTCGTGGAGTCGGGATCCAATCTCTCATTGCTTTCGCAAATGAGGACAGGGCATGTAATGCTAACCATGCCTGACAAGGGAGTGCAAGGAAACGCTTTTCTATTATATGCTAATGCAGCATCTCCTGAAAGTAGATCCAGGCACAGGCAGACTGATTTGCATCATTTTGATATGTAGCTTTATTCTAGCTTCAAGAAAAAAAAAAAAAAAATGCAACCACCCCACTTTTAAATAGAATTCAGGATGACTTTGGAATACTGCTGTTAAAGTGAGTTTCAAAGGAAGAATTTGCTTCATTTTATTTATTCGTGTGGTGCTGCATTAATATCAGAGAGCAATAATGCTTGAAATCATCTAAACAATTTTCTGTTTAGCACTTGAATCTATCAAGAAGAAACTGTCTATCTTAAATGAGCATAAAAATCATTAATGTATTTTCCTAAGGAAGCCAAAATCTGAATTTTATATAAATTGCTTTAAAAGTTCAAGTACACATCAGAAGATACTTTCCAGAATATTGTACGGCTTAGGCTTAATAAGTACGGTGTAATGCTAATTCTAAAATACATGGGGCCGTATGGACATTGAAATTCAGCAAAAAGATCTGACCTGTTGTGTTTTATTGAGCTGATGTGTGTGGGTAGATGCAACTTGGGTTTGACTTGTTTTTAAATTTTAAGTGGATGTAATTCTGTCCTTTCTTAGTAAAAACCTCCATCTGTGGCCTTTTAATTTTGGACCACTTTGATTTTCTTAGCTTTCCTCCTTTGCACTAGGTAGCAAAACAGAGAAAAATGAGTTAAAAAGCAGCAGAGGGCTAACAGAAGAAGGAAAGAACACAACCGTATCAGTAGCTGGATAGTAACTGCAGAGGAAGCCTTGCAGATGTTTGTTTTCTGCTAGCCACAGTTTATGCATGTCTGCAACCAGCAAAGCTTAAATGTGCTTTCAGCAAGCCTGGCGTTGGAGCGGGCTCGGGTCAGGACGCCGGGCACTCCTTAGCTCAGAGCTACTCCTCTGCTCCATGCACACAGCAGAAGCTGCTTTGGAACAGGGTACCTCCTGGTGGTTCCTTGTTCAAGAAGATGGAAGGAAATGGGCTGCAAGCGTGAGACTGAAAGGTCCTGTGTGTGTAAAAGGAGGAGGGGGGAAATCCCTCAATAGCCACCTACCCTTGACGTGACGCTGAGCTCCCTGTCTCTGTGCTGTGCTGAGCCATGGGTGGTTCGCCTGGCCTACTTGTTCCTCCCAGGCAAAATGAAGAGGCTGAGAGGTTGCTGCCAACCTGTGCCCTGCAGGTGCTGGGATCCTCCAGCAGTCACTGTGAGTCCCATTAGATTGATTCAGCGCTGTGCTGGGCTGGACTGTCACCTTCCACCAATTATGGAGGCTGGCAGAAAAAAGGAGGAGAGGTAAGCTGCAATAAATGGAAACAAAGTGAGGAAAATATTGGCATTTCCTGAGATTTAGGACACAGTCACAGTAAATCCCGAAACTTAATAAGAACCTGACCTTAATATAAAAAACCACCAGAAATCATCTCCAAAGGCAAATAATTTGTGTGACTTCTCATTTGTGACAGAAATGCTGGCTCTTAATGTAATTCATCTAGAGATATTGGTGAATCTCAGTCTGTGGAATATATACAAGCATGTTTCTAAAATGCTCTGTTAACCATTCTCTGTATTTAAACCAGAATATATTTGGAAGCTTCACAATATTCTTTCATAACTATAATTTTCTGTGCTGCAAATGTGTACCTTAATAGAAAGAGAAATGGAAAATCATCTCAAAAAGACCATTAGCCTGTGCTGTTGCTGTGCCCGTTTGACGTCAGACTGTCCAATGGGCTGTGTTACTGGTGTGGGTTGTCCCCAGTGGGAGCCTGCCCTCGAGCTCACGGTGCCTCCATTTGAAGGGATTTCTGCAGGTGGACATTTTTTTCTCCAGCTGTAGCCCCATTTGGATCTAACGTCCTCCCTGCTCTCAAAGACAAGCTGAAGAGAGTTATAAATTGTCCCTGTTTCAGTGAATCTGTCAGAGTTGCAGAGAAAGAAAGAGCTGCCATGGGTTGGACGAGTCTCTGTGCTGTGAATCAGGCATGGATTACCTCCTCCTAAGGCTGAGCTCCTTGGAGACAGCCCAGGGTTTTCTCTTGGATCAGGTGTTGGCACAACACCTTCCCATCAGCGTGGTACACAGCTGTGCAGTGATTGTCTCTAAGCCTGCTTCAAAATCCTGCAGGTTTCCTTCAAGGTAACTCTGAAGGCTTACATACTACCTCAGTTCTGAACTTCAGTTCCTAGGAAGGGTTTTGCTTTCCTAAGGGGTTCCCAGGGAGCTCAGTGTTGCAAGCAGAAGGTTGGGCTGATAATCTCCTGAGATCCAGCTTGGGTTATTCTGAGTCTGGGGCTGTAGAACTTTTCCCAAAATGACAGTGACCAGTGGCCTGGTAACCTTTCTTTGATCTACTCAGCGTTTGAAGTTTACTGTTGAAAAGAAGGCTCTGCATGTGATAGGCTTCTTCTTTTTCAAGAAAATTGGTTTGAAAAGTATCAGAATATGTATCAAAATATCAAAAAGCCAAACATTAGAAAGTAAAAATGTGGAAAATATTATGAAAATTTTATTGATGAAAAGATGCATTAAATTTTACTACTTAAACATTCATTTTATTTTATTCCAAATATCAGCTTTTATTTCCTACATTTATTACCATTTATTACTTATTACAATTTTTTTTTTTTTTCCCCCCTGTATGTGCAGTACATATTAAAAAAACAGGATACGGGCTTTGATTTTTCCCTGGTATTCCTTAAGGATCCAGGTGAATGCTTCCTGTGGGTACTTTTTGTCCTGTTGCATGTAATAGAAATACTGCCTGAAGCATCTAAATGTTTAAAAATGAGCATTGAATTCCTGTAGAACATGTACTGTGCCATGCAATGATTTGCAGTCTTAGCGGCTTTCAACCTGACCTGACCACTTCCTTAGAATGTAGTATACAATTTTACTGTCGTTCTGTCCTTCTTACAGGGAGCTAAAGTGATAAGCTTTCTTGCTGTTCTGTCAAAGGCTTCTTTTAAAATGCAGAATTGTGCTTTTTTAGTATTTACTGCTGGGGTCTTGGTACTTTAGGGCACAGTTTTATCAGATAATATGGTGAATTTGGTTTAATTTTGTACAAGGAAGGGGGTTCATGCTAAAAATGCTCCTGTTTACACTTGAGGAAGCAGTTGCCAAATGGGGCGTGTTATTCACTGGCCTCCATTCAGGGACCGGGTGAGGACACCGCAGCAGCGCGCAGCAAGGGCAGCAGCTCTCTTCTGGGGCCAGGAGGAGCCGCTGCAGAAATACAGGAATGCTGAGACGTTAGCAGGCTGGAAGAAACCCTGAGGTACCAGGAGGTGCACTGTCCCATGCCCTGGCTGTGATTGTCTGGATTAATGTGGCCAAGCCCTGGGCTTTTTCCCAGCTGTTCTTCTGCAAAGCAAGAAGAAAAAAAAATCTGAAAAATGCAAGTGGTGCAGCACCGTTTTCAGGAACCTTCTCAGCATTGTACAAGGCACTGCCATGGGACTGCATCTTTTCTTAGGACTGTTTCTCTGGCTTCCAGACCACAGATTGTACCACACCTTTATTTAGTGCAGCTGACAGGTTCCCTGCAGTCAGTCTCTCAGGCTGCTGTGTGCAAGCTTACACATGCAATAGTTAGGTCCCCTTTTAGCCTTCTTTTTCATAAGCAGGAATAATGTTTTGTGAACTGGAGTGGTTTTGCATCTGCCCACCTCCCGGTCCATGTTGATGCATTTTTAAACTGTCCTGGCCTCCCCTTGCTCTGGACATGGCTGCGTGAGGCTGCTAAAGCTGAGGGAAGCCAAGTCACCCTCAGCCTGCTGTCTGCCAGGAAGCAAACGCCGAGGGAGGGCTCGTGTTCTCCAAATAACCAGTATTTCCACGCTTTTCTTTTGTATGAATTTAACAGTTAAAATCAAGCTATAATTACTGCAGATAGGATTATATACGCTGATTTTGTGACATGGATTCTCAGTGTCTTTTCTTCCTTGTTGAATTCTTATCCTTACTTTAGCGAAGATATAAAAGAAGCGAATTCCCTCATTAACTCCCACAGGGCTCAGTGGTGGTTGTTTGTGTTGGAGAACAGCGCATCTTGGAGCTGAGCTGCGACGATGATTTTTCTATCAGCTGTTGATGAAGTACGGAAGGTGAGATCAAAGCTGGAACGTGCACAGCCAGCGCCTGACTTGGAGGACTCAGAGGCACATCCACAGGAGCTTTAGGTGTAGGATTACCTGGAGGGATGTAAGCTGCATCATCAAAGCAGGCAATACGGAGGAAGTCGGGCAGAGAAATGCATAGCGGTGACTTGTCCGTGGTTCTGTGGCAACTTCTAGCAGCCAGCAGGAAAGCTGTGTGACTCCCCCTGCTGCCAGGGGTCTGAGGGTACGAAATCACGTCTCCCCTTTGGTTGCACAAGGTAGACTTTCAGGCCAGATAGGAAAACGGCACGTTTTGGGGTAGAGTTTCGGTGCTGACTTTTTCCTTTGTTGCACTGTGTTCCACAGTGCCCTATTTTTAGAAGTAATGCGTAGTGTGCTTGCATTACAGCAGCTGGACTCTCCGAGCCTTCATGGAATAATTCTTTACAGGTTGCTCAAACTCAGCAGGCAATGACAAGCAAAGGGAAATGTTTCCCTGCACTAAGCTTTCTGCAGTTCTTCTCTACAAAATAGGACAGGTAATTGTAATGTAAATTATTCCAGTCTGCGTCGTAACCCTCTGCAGTACAGAAAACTGTTTGCAGTGATTCTCATGTTAGGTATTGGTTTGACTTTATCAGAGAGAAGAATCTTCTTGCTTTCTAAGAGTTTAAGAAGCAGGTGGTGTGTGAATGAGAGGCTGTGCTGAGGCTTTTTACCGTCAAAAAACCTGTCAGTGGTAGCTGTAGGGATCAGGAAAGGAATGGCCCCACACATCTCAGGAACAAGTTCCCCTCATCAGCATTCGTGGCAGTAATTGTGCTGTTCTGAATGAAATTCCTATTCTTTCCTTAAGCCTCACCTAAGTGAATTTCTAAGGAGAGTTGCTTAACTGTTGCTGAAAACCAGAGTGCTGGGAAGTACATTTGGCAGCTCGGCCAACAAAGATGTGTCGCAAACGATCGCGGTGAGGTTGATCTGCCTTGAGATGGCAGAAGGAGTAATGACCTCTGAACATCCCTCCAGCCTTGATTTCCGAGATTCTGAAAGGCCTGCTGGATTTCCTGGAGCCGTGGGAAAGACATCTTGAGTAACCAAACCTCAGCAGCTCCAGACCTCTGGCTAGCAGGCTGCTGCGTTGGATTAACGCTGACTGGCCCCTAACCAGTTTCAGATCCAACAGACGCCCCTAAGTCATTACAGCAGATGGAGTCTGCTCTGTTAGTTCTCCGGCTGTTGAAGAAATGGCAAATGAGGCCACTGAAGTGAAGAGTTCTTTCCAAAATTAGAGCAAAAGCGAAAGGCAGTAGCTTGGGGTTGGAGCATGACTGCACTGCAGGGCGCTGCTGCTTTCTCTGCAGCCCATCAGGGTGAAAAGCTGCGAGCTCAAGGGGTGCTGCAGAGTGCTTAGAGCCTGCTGGAGCTGCTGCTTTGGTCGTGAGGCTGCCAAACACAGCCATGTCCTGCGCTGGGCACGCAGTTTTGTGTGGGTTCTGCAGTGTCTGACAAAGCAGAGGCTTTCCTGCTGTGTTTACATCAGCAAGCAGTTGCAGCAGTACGTTTTGTCCAATTCTTTTGCAGTCAGTTTTCCTCAGTGATAACAGAATTACCGCATGGACTCTGGGAACAAGCAAACACAGATGGTGCAGCAGTGCATTAGACCCATTTCTGATCAGGCAGAGGTCAGTGCTGAGACCGAGACTGGATCCAGTGTTGTAATGCTGGGCCCAGCACGACTGCAGCCCCCTTCTTTGCTCTGTTATGGTAAGAGAGTTCTGGTTTTGTTCCCTTACATAGATCAGGAAGGGCTTTTACCATTCCGCACATGCCAGCTCAAACATGAATACTTACTAGCAAATATCCCGTGAGATTTAGACCAGAGTTCACTCTTAAATTCCATACAGCCTCCTACCTTTTCTCCTTGCCCCTGCAGCTTTATTTTTTTTTAAGCAATAGGTGAATTATTGCCTTGTGTCACGGCTGTGGGGAATACCCTGCCAAACAGCACCACCGTTGCAGTAGGAGAGTCCTTGAGACTTGTCAGCCCCATTACGATCTGGAGACTGTGCGAGAGCATAACCTGTCAGGCTCCCTTTCTTTTCAGTCACATCGTAATTGCTGTATGGGGCACAGAAAATGTGGTGGAGTAAAAAGCTAATGTTTCGACAGTGTAAAAGATTGATGGAGTAAAGGCATTACTCAGCATTTTGGAGATTTACCTTGTTTAAATGCTGCCTTGCTCTCTAAGGGTTCTGATTTATGGAAGCAGAGCTTAGAGTATTTTAGTGTAATTCTAGGGGATATCCTCTTGGAAGTAAGGAAATAAAATAGGTCAGGCCAATTTCAATAATTCTGTCTCCAGGGCTTGGTCTTTGCCCAATTGCAAATAAAACAAAAATTATTTGTAAGTTGAGAGAAAAACTGAAGTCATAATTTATTATTAAATGTTATTCCGTGTCTTTCGTCATAATTTATTATTAAATGTTATTCCGTGTCTTTCATTTTAGCTACAAGAACCAATCATTGGCAAGACTGAATGACGAAAACTAAGCTGTCCTTAAGAGTTTCTAACGGAGAGAGGCTAAAACTAGACAACTTAAAATTTGTGGTTACGTCACCAAAATATGTATGTTTGAGAAATCTTTGTTGAAAACCTCTGCCCTTGAGTCGATTTGTTTCCAAGGCATTCAGTGAAACTGCTGTTGGATTCCGGTCACTGAGCCACCGGTGAACCTGTGGAGCTGGAGATATCTCTGAGGCTGCCGTGTAACATTTTCTGGTGGCATGGGATAACCCTCCCCGCTGCCCAGAATGCAGAGCAGTCTGTGAGAACGGCGTACACCGAGTGAGGACTCACATTGCAAAGTCGGGTGGAAAATCCACTCGTTGACGCTGCTGTGTTCCAAAGCAGGACACTGGGTTTGTGTGTGGTGGGATGTGCAGCACTTTTACTGCTATCAGAAGAGAAACAGTTGTTTTTAAAATTACATGAATATGTAGTTATTGGACTTAATGTGGGATCGTAAATGTTGTCGTTTCTTGCAATGCATGCTTGGATTTTATGAAGGTTTTAAAAAACCTTCACTCAAAATGATGTGAGAAGTCAGATGATAGCAGCTGCCAAAATACTCAGAATGAAATAGAACATTTTTGCCTTACTTTAGCTCGTTTGCTGGGAGATTGCAGGGTCTCCAGATGTTCTATCACAGTGCTGCTAGAGGTGAAGGTGTGGAGCCCAGCAGGATGGGGTATGGCCTGCATTCCTTTTTTGTCTCTGGCTGTCTTGGTCTCTGAGATCTGCAAGTTCAGATCAAGGCTTGGCAGAAGAAGTGAAGCTCCATCTGTTTTACTGAGCTGGTTTTGGCCATTAGGAACAGAGAATGGAGAAGTAAGAGGCAGCTCTCCTGGGTGAGCTTGTTTACTTCTCTGTAATTGCAGGCAAGCATGGCAGATAATCCTTCTTTATAAAATTGGCCTTAAAAATTATTAGCTTTTAAAAGACCGTTTCAGAACCTTACTGCCTGGAGAGTTAAAAACTTTACTCTGAGTTCCAGCCCCAAATTAAGTGTACCCTTTCTCCTCCTCTGTATATTCGCCCTTCTCTCCTGGCTGGTCCTTAATCTTCAGCAGAGTTTGAGCAGTCGTATCCCCTGTCAGCCTTTGTCTTGTGGGGGTAGGTGACTAAGGCCTTATAATGCCTTCTCATCTGCTTGGCCCTTCAGACCCTCACAAGACCCTTTCCTACACCTTCCTCAGGCTGACCGTATCTTTTCTGAACACCCGGAGCTGGACTTTGTGCAGGGCATTACAAGTGAGCTTTCTCCGGTGCGGTGCACTGATGCACCCCTCCTCCTGCCTCGGTGTGCCGGCAGAAGGTCGCATCGCGCTGATGTGGGTGGCTGTGTCCCCTGGAGGGAGCATCATCGCCCTGCAACCAGCTGATGTGACTCCTGTGCCCTCAGTTTATAGCAGAAATTTGTATTCATCTTCAGGGCAAGCCCTTGCTCTCCTTACTGTCACAACTCATTTCATTTCTGTTACTCCAGCCCTTAACGTCAATCAGCTCTTCTTTTGCAATTCTTCAGCAATTGCTACGCTCATTGTTATGGGCACCGCCATCTAACTTTGTGTCATTAATGTTTAATTAGCTTCATTCTTGGTTTTTGTGCCATGATAACTGATGAAAATGCTGAATAAAATGAGTTTATGGGCCACTCCTGGAGGTTTTGCATTAATAGCCTTCTTCCCATTTGACCACATCTTATTTTTGTCACCTTCAGCGAGGATCCTGTCCGTTTCACCACGCACACGAGACTTCAGCTGGTAAGCTTACATATGAGGCAAGGTTCTTGCACTTTGATGTATCCAGATGGAAGAGCTTGCATGGGATCTATTTACATATTACAGTTATCTCGTCTTACTTCTGTGAGAGGAAGTAATTAGATGTGCAAATTGTTTTTACTTTTTCCCTCTCTTCAAAATTTGGTGATAATCAGATGTCTTTTTCATATAGCTTTTGAAATTCAATAAATCGAAGAATACTCTTGGGTTTAGAGTTTGTTTATATTTTGTGATTTCCTAGTCAGCAATGTGCTTAACCATTCTTAGTCTATCTCTTGAGATTCATTTTAAAATCTTTAGATGCTGGAGATACTTTTGTTTGATTCCTACTGCATAAGTACCATCCTTGTTCTGTCTTTGCTCTCTCTCATACTGTTTTTCCTCATGTACTGTTTCTTCTACCATCGAGAAATTTATTTCACAGGAATCAAAAGACTTTTCCATTTTCATTACCAGGTTTTATGATACTGTTTTATATCTATGCACAGTGACCTGGGGGCAGGGGACAGAAGTTTTGATCAAGCTACCATAATTCTTATCATTTACACTTCTTATTTACAAGATGAAATAGCCTGACTTTTGAAGAGTTTAAGACATTGTTTAAGCAGCAGCTATTTAGATACAAATTTAACTTGTATTTCCATCTGTTTATCATCAGGAAATTGTGTAGCCAAATGGTAATGCCCTTATCTAGAGGAGGAATTTCATTTGTTCGTTCTTCTTTTGGTTACTTAAAACTCCTGAGTACATGCTCACAGTCTTTTTTGCTCCAGACGTTGATTAAACATTTTAATCTGGATTTTGGCCTTTAGATCCAGGTCGCTGTTGCCTTCTTGGCACAGAGGAATACATACAAGCTGAGTAAAGCTCTGGGCTGCCTTGTGTCCTAGTCTGAGCTGTGCTAACTTTTTTGGAGCATTGCAAGTCCTCTGGGAGTGTGCAGAGGGAGCGGTGGCTCTCCTTGGTTTCAGAGAGATGCATCAGAAAAGTAGGACTTGGCTTTTTTTTTTCCCCTGTTCCACTCTTGCAAAAAGGCTTGGATTACTCCAGATGTGATTTTGTTAAGACTTCAAATATATGACCCTGTGGTCTGTTTCTGAATCGTATTCTCATCCTCTACTGTGGAGTTTTAGTTCAGTTTTCTGGATGTTAAGGGGGTTCTTTTGGATGGCAGAACTGCAATAAGTCACTCATAAAAACTAGAACAAAATTATAGGTCCCCAGAATAAATTAATGCATTTCTATTAGTAACCGTGCTAAAGATGCTGATTAAGCATCTATAATTGCATTTAATCAGGAAATTTAACAAAATACCTTTTTGTTTAACCAAAGTAAGCTTTATTAATACAGCTGCAGTAGTTACTACATAGGCTAAATAAATCTCAGCCTCATAGAATACATTGCATATATGTTCTGTGCTGTTCGTGTCTGTTCAGCTGACCTTGTCATTTGTTATTCTCAGTGCCAGCTAGTGCTTTTTCTATTTCAATGAACATTGTTTTTTTTTTTTTAACGTGAAATGCCACTGTGTTTCTTCTTTGGCAAGAGAATGTCAGTGTCTGTAGAGTAAGAGCTGTTCAGAGCACTTGCTGGCAATCGGGGTATTAATCATTACTATGCATTGCTGCTCTACTATGAAATCCTCTCTTTAAAAACATGTCTTTATAGTAGGATAGAGCATGTAGGTTCAAAACATTCACATTGTGACACAGAACTTGTATTTCAGGTCAATGAAATCTGCAGAACTAGCTGATGCTCATGGGCTTAGAAGGCTGACATCTGTCCTCAGTGAGCTAGGTTGTTTCCTTTTTCTTGAAAAGACAAAAAAAAAAAAAGAAAACAAAGGCAGCTGCTTGTTCATTTGTGTTTGTTTGTGTGCTGAGCTCCTGGAAATGCCACCCTGTTAGCATGCATCTCCTGTGATGGCTTCGGGCAGTACCTTAAAGCAGCATCTCCAGGGACACTCCTTGCCATCTTCAGTATGTAGGTCTGAACACAGTTCGTCTTCTCAGCAGCCTCTGGGAAGCTCAGCAGCTCCCACCAGCAGTGCCTAGCGTTTCCTTTCCTTGTTGGAGCTGTCTTTGTCCGAATTCTGTGCCGTACTGCTGTATGGCCCCGGATGGTCCATCTGGGCATGCATGTCTAGGCTGGGCAGATGCTCAGTCTGTATCTGTGCATTAGCACCTCTGTAAATCATATGGGGTGCTAAAGCTTGGAAGTGTTTTTGTTTCACTCTTCAGTCTGGTGTTGGACTGAATCAACTGGTGTTTTCAGGAAAAACATCAGAAAATCATTTGGAGGCCCTTCTAAGAAATTTGATGTTCAGAGCTGAGTTAAACCGTTAAGAAATTGACTCACGTTGTTGCCCTCACGTATCTAATGATGATGTTTGTCATTGCACGTGTTAGATGTGATATTGCTCTATATGATCTGTTGAATTTCTATGATCTGCACTATGTGATGTATGTGATATTTTTGATGATAGTATTTCTGTATTATGATTCTGTCTTGTTCATTACCAATTTACTACTCAGAGTACAGGAACACATCTAATAGACTTCTCTGCCATCCATCTTTCTTACATCTTTATTCAGCCTGCTTCCTTAGCTCCCCTTTAGTACAAAAGCATGATAAAAAAGTAAATCTTCATTATTTCTATTGAAAAAGTCCTCTTTCCTTGGCCTCTCCTTACCTTTGTGTGTTGATTAATATTCACGTCTTTGCCCAAAGCCTTATTTTCCAGGTCAGGTAATTCACTTCATGTACTGTTTATGTCTTCTGCAGTTTCTTGGTGTGGAGCTGTCTCTCATTGGAGAAAACAGATGAAACCATATTACACTTTCAGTATGTGTAAGGTCAAACATTAAAAATTCCTTCTTTCTGCTCACTGGGGATGAGATACTTGGAGCATTTCTTTGTTCTGCGTTACACAGTTTTGTAAATCTCTTGGTGAAGGACACTGTTATAAATCAGCAAATAACCACCACATTTGCCAAGTAGCTACAAGCACAAGTGGCAGAGCTGAACTGCAGAGGCTCACTTCTTATCACATGGGGTTCAGGGAAGCCAGAAAACTGTCTCAGATGGAAAATGCCAGCCCTGCCAGAGGGGAGCTGATGGGTCTGAAGAAGAGCAGGTAGGCTGGAGATGCAGAGGTGTCTCCTGTCTTGGACAAGAGTGACAAGAGAGGAATCTCAGCGTGCCTAAAAGCAGCTTTCAGTCTGCAAGCACTATGAGACCCCGTGCCATGATGATGGAGAGTTTCATCCCATGCCTCTCAGTAACACCCAGTTCATGTGCAAACCACAGAGGTGGTACTGCCAGTGGAAAAACAACATGCTTGTAGCTGAGTATTCAAGCTGCTTTTGAACTCGCTTTTACATTCAACTGTTTCTTTAAGGGTTCTCAGATATACCTTACACCGTTGTTAGTTTCTGTCTGTGAAAAATGCTCAATAATGCCAGGAGGCTTCACTGCTGCATTTGAAAAAATACCCTAAAATCTGTCTTTCACCAGTAGTCTTCATAAGTTGACAGCTTCTCACACTTCTCTGACTTCCAAAACCCTTGGATCAGAAGGAGGAATTATCAGTAACACTGCCTTTCCCTCAGATTGGCAGAATTGATGCGCCGTTGTGCCTCTTGAAATTTGTCTGTCTTTGGAAGGTTTATGGAGGAATTAAGTAGTACATTGACCCTGCGCATTCATGGAAGCGAATTTCCACCAGCAAGAATTTTTCTTCTCTGTGAATAAAGGTTAAAACATCAGAATGTAACTTGCTGTCCTTGAAAACGAGCATAATGGTTCTGCCTACAGCGTGTCCTACGGCATGATGTGTTCTAGCACCAGGGCAAATGGATGTGAAATACCATCACTCTGCTCTGACAGCGCTTTGTTTCCCTTCGCAGCAGCACTTGATAATCTGACAGCAGAGAATCAGGACCTTTTAATTTTAATGAAAAACTGACCCAAGTTCTTACTCACCGAGTTACTCATCATGGTAATTTATAGGTCACATCCTACCCACTCCGAACACCAGGCTGTTTGACAGAGCAAGAAAAACTGACTTTGCATCCTTAAGTACTTCAGAGAACTTATAGTGATAAATGGGTTTAATTAATTTAAATATAGTTGGAGGGTCAGATGAAGCATTATTTTACAGTGACACCGGAAGAAACTACAGCGATCTGTGATCCCTTCATTTGTCATGTGTTCTGAGGTGCTGGCATGCAGTGGAGCATACAGGAGGGATCTGGCCATCCCAAACCTACTTCAAACACGTTTTATTTCACAATGATTGGTCATCTGTTGCTTCTTGTCTGTTTTGGGTAGCAGTTGGTGTAACAACAGTGTGCTGGCTTCCACTCGGTGGGTCACCGTTAGAATTACATAGTTAGTGTGGTCCACTAGCAAGCTGGAGACGGCAGCGTAACACCTTGATAGGAAGTACATTAAAAAAAACCCTCCAACAATTGTATTTCATAGCTGCCCGGCGACCCAGAACTGTATGTCACTCTGCTATATAAACTAACATTCCCTCCAGACATCCTTCTGGGTGTCATTCTGTTGAAACAGAATGGAATTTAACACGATTTTCATGATTCCATAAGCTTTGTAGCACAGATTGCTCGGTGTAAGCTGGCATAGCTTTATTTTACAGCTGACCTCAACTGTTCTTTGAAATAGCTGTTATCAAAACTAATTGATCACGTACCATTCCTACTGGCTCCTTGTTCTTCCCTCTGACTCCTGGGATCACGATGGGCTCCAGAACAAACAATTTCCAATCTGGAATGGAACATTGTGGTCAGCGGAGGTTTCACATCCCTCCCAGCTCTAGCCGAGTCAGTGGGCAGAGCTGAGCGAGGTGGTTTGTGCGGGCAACTCTTGGTGCGCTCAGGGTACGTAGAACAGCTCATGCAGGCAGAGCCACCGTGGCTGTGCAGGTGTAATCTGGTGGACTGCAGTCCTCCTTCCTTGTGTGTCTTCTGTGTTGTTAAACAGAGGAATTAACAGTATGGAAACTGGCCCTGATCTTGAGGCCGTCCCTTCTCCTTGTTTCCAGCAAACAGTTCCTGCCCAACTCTTGCTTTTTGGGGGCAGAGGAAGCAGCGCATTCAGCACGAGCCTGCAGCAGTGTTTTCTTCTGAAAGGGGATTTGCTGTGTGCTCCTCATGAGGTGTCAGTGTCCCTGTGTTCCCAGGGTGGAACCTCAGCCCCAGTCTGGACCCCTGAAAAATTACATAGCGTGCGTAGAAGCAAACTAATGAAGGAGCTAGCTAATTGTGAAAAATAAGGTGATAGGAAGCTTGTGGGACAAATGATCCGTCTGTTAATTAGCATTAAACCCTGACAAATAATTATGACTTTTTTTTTTTTCTGAACTGTTCTTCACCTTTTTTTCTGTTGATGCATTTCAGCTTTAATTCATATCCACCAGATAAATATTTTAAGACATCAAAAAAAAAAAAAACCCTCTATCTTAGATATACCTGCTTTCCTGATGACTGGGTTATTTAGTTTCTCTTCCTTTTAACACATCTGGTAGCCTGCTAGCTGAAAAGCCCTAACACTCTCCCATGAGTGAAGTTGGTCAGGAGCTTGAAGGATTTCTCTGTTCAGGTTTTGATGAAAGTCCTACTAATGCTAGTGTGGTATGGCCAGCTGCTGAAAATACCAGGAGGGAGAAAGGATTCCTTGAAAATATTTGTTATCCAAAAGGATCTGACACAAAGAAATGAGGCACAAAGGACATTTCAGTAGATTCCTTTATTAGACGAGAGTAATTTAACAAAATATTCTCCTGAAATGTCACCGTAAGACAAGTTTAATGTATGTAAGAAAAAATAGCATGAAATTCAGAACTTTAATTTACTATTAATTAACTTCCAAACACAACTAAGTAGGTTTAATTGGCACTGTGGCTGAAAGTTTACTTGCAACAGTGTAACTAATGAACAGAACGGTTTTGATCAGAGGTGGCATATGGTTTCTCAAATTTTTCATTATAGATCTGCAAAAATGTGACGGGGGATGACCATGCATCTGATTTCTGGGTTATTCTCTCTGTTCATAGAAGAATATCATCTACTTATTTAAATTGTAAATCCTGAAAGTAGTTGGTGCCCAAAGGAAGAAAGTTTGTAAGACAAAATAATTTATCACTGCTATTCCTGACTTGTGCAGCTAGCTCAGGAATATTGCAGAATTTGTCTCTATTTGTAGCAGGAGAAAGGTTATTTGATGTGAAAATACATGTTTGCTCTGCCTCGTAGCAGACAGTTCATGGCTTAGATGCCTGTGGAATGTCACCAGGTCACTGCACAGCCAGTGCTGGGATTGGTGGGGATTTAAACAGCTGCTAGGAAACAGCATCTTTAGCATCAAAAGGCCCTGCTAGGCATTTGTTTCTCAGCTGCATCCTGGTGTTACGCTGTGCCAGCTGCTGTGTGGGGCTGAGGCAGAGCTGTGGGGGCTTGTCCGTGGTTTGGAGGGATCTTGCTGCATCCGAGTCACGGAGAGCTGCTTTTTGGCAGGCATTCTGATTTTTTCTTTGTTTGTATATCTTGTGGTGAACACATGGCTTTTCCTATCTTTAGACTAGACAGGACCATAACTATACGGTTGTCAGAATATTTACAACTGGAAATAAAACTTTATTTCATGTCTGCCTCCCAGCGTACTCAGTACAGGTGTGCAGAGTATCAGATGTGCAGGATGTGGTCTTGGAGTTCACTTTTCTGTCTAGATATAGCAACTATTGGAGAAATTTGGGATTTTTTTACTGCTAGTCATCTAGGGGAAGGAAAAGAGAGAGCTCCATTTTTGTCTGCAACCCCCAGTGCTATGTGGATCAGAGATTCCAGCTGTGTTAGCATCCTCCAGCTCTTGATGCACCATGAAGAGCAGCGGCTTGTTCTTGGATTGCTCGCAGAGACAGCCGCTCAAGTACATACTGATATTTTCATCTGAAGTGCTTGGACGTCTTGGACATTGATGCAAAGCCTGCCAGCATCTTTGGCTATATTTAATCCAGGCTGCATTTTGGCGAGATATCAAAGCGACAGAAATTAAGGAAGGCTGAAGAGTGACGCTAGGGGGCAAGTGCTGAGTGGGGCTGCCCGAGATCTGCCTAATGTTCACGAGTCCACCTCCATCTGAAACATTAAACATGACTTCTGTGCCTTCTGGATTCAGGATAGATGTTCTCATGGCATTGTGCATAACATGCCTTAATTGCCATTCCACTACTGTCCTGGAGGAGATATTGCAGAAACTTGGAATTTGTGTAAAACATGCATTGGATTTAAGACACGGTGGTACGTAATCCATCATGATACCAGTGTAAACAAAATCCAGAGTTCTCAGGAGCTAAGAAATACAGGAGTAAGTACGCAGTATAGTAAATTTGGACTTTACTAGTTACAACATAGACCCGCCATAACTATTTTGGATTAATCTAGCCTATATCTCTTTTGTTAGGAAATGGAAGTTTTAAGATTACAGACAATTACACAGCATAATCCCTTCAAAAGGAAGGTAAAATAAGCAAAACCATGTTTCTCAATTTGAGAACCTTTTCCTAATCTATTAGGATGTTGATGTGCCAATCCATAGCTTGATATCGTACATGTTCATATAGCAGTATCCTTTCTAATGAAAGTACTCTGGAAAACAAAGTTGAGTGCGCGTATTTAAAATATTTGGATTGCTTTTATCTTCCTGTGCAAGTGAGGGACGTCCTGTGGTTTGAACAAATGGGAATGGGTGAATGAGGGAGGATTCCCAGACCTGTGAAACTGTCGGTGGGGGCTGCCTACAATTCTGACACATTGCAGTTTTCCAAGATTTGGTGTAGCTCGAAAAACAATGACATGAAATAGGAACTAGCAAGTCAAAATGAGGAAGCAAAACCTCGATCAGTGGCATTTGCAGTGATTCCTCCTCAAAGTACAGGGAATCACTCCAAATACTACAGCAAAGGTAAACACTGTGATGTGGGAAATGTCAGCCTCCTAACTGCTTGTGCCCCACCATGCACCTCGAGCACCAGACGCCAGCTGTCCCGCTTGTGTCACTTCAGAACTTGGATGTGAGTGGTCTCCACGTGCACAAGTAACAACAGCGTGAATGCAGAAGTAAGTGATGGCTCAAGTTGCTGAGAAATGTCCCATGCCCTTCAGCTGGTTTTGTATATAAACGAAGAAGTTCACAGAATGCATCTGTATCGCTGGGTGTGTGCCAGAGTGGTACAGGATGACTTGTTTTCCTGATGGTGGCTGTATTTAAAAGCTGTGCTGGCTTTAATTTTGTGAAGCTTCATGCGCTGGTTAATCAGATTGTACTGCCTCAAAGAAGGCAATGGTCGAGGTTTAAATGTTTCCATTTCAGCAGAAGTAGTGTTACCATCAGCTTTGCTTTATGTGGTCACCTGTGGGCAAATGCTTCTGTTTTGGCTTTTTGGCAGCTGCATTCTGGAAACTCTGGTCTGCAACTCTTGCACGTTGCGTAAGCGTGCTTTGAATTTCGCTGTGCTGCCCTTTCCTTCTTTTAGAGGGGAACTGTGAAAATCAGTACGAAATTCAAGGTACCTGGATGCTGTGCTGGTCACCATTTGATCCCCAAGGTATATTTTGGATGTTTTGGAGCCCGTGGCACTACCCAGTGCCTTGGAATAAGGTCCTGCCATTCTCAGTGGACTTGCCCTTGACTTCAAGGACTTGTGCAGAAGGGCGTAGAATTTGTCTTCCAATAAGCAGAAAACATGCCCAAACTCAGGTATCTAGGGCATTTTTTTTTTAAGCAGCTTTTAAGCGTTTATTTTTAGATGGCATGGCTCCACTTGATAGCAGAGTGTGAATTTAAATGTTGTAAAGCAATATAAATGGCCATTAAGTTAGGAAGCACAGTATGACCTTTTTTGAAATATTATGCCAAACATTGTGTTTGCTCTGTGAGCTAAGTGGAACTTCTGGAAGGCTGCTGCTGATGAAAGGCACTGGCTGGGTCTCTGGGGAGAGAGCACATTATTACAAGATGAATCCGGGGATCTGACAGAAATAACAAAACAAAGCTGTAAAACTGGGTAAGATTTTAACGGGAAGAAATTCAGATTGATTGCAGTGACTTTCATATGCCTTATTTTTCCAGAACGCAACAAATGCTTTTTCTAACTTAACTTCCCAGCTTTAAAGGTGTGCTAGCACATCTTGAAGGATGCTTCCAAGAGGGACTGAGGGAAAGCATTTGTGCAAACCTGCCAGGTATTTATGCACCTTCATTATTCATGTTCTGGCTACTATTACTAAATATTAGAGCAGCAATTAAGAGCCCCATCCAGTGCTGATGTCTGTCCCAGTACGCTGTGCATGACTTTGTAAGGGACATCACCACCGAAAACCAAGATGGGTTCAGTAATCAACCATGACTGCTGCTTTATTTCAGAGAGAAAGGAAGCATTCAGAGCAGAAGTACAGTGTAATTCCAGT
This sequence comes from Alectura lathami, assembly GCA_013399715.1. Taxonomy (NCBI): domain Eukaryota; kingdom Metazoa; phylum Chordata; class Aves; order Galliformes; family Megapodiidae; genus Alectura; species Alectura lathami. The sequence continues at coordinate 69,222 of VXAV01010408.1, forward strand.
CACTTCATTTACAAGCCCCTTCTCTATCTTGGCTTTAGTTGACGCTTCACCATGGGCAGCTGGTCTGCTCTGCAGGGGAAGCAGAGCACCCCAACACCAGCAGTGAGCTCAGCTCACTGTCCTGCCTTTGTGTGTACCGCAGTCAAGTAAGTAGATTGCAGCTCAGCACAAACCTGGCTTTGAACGCTGGCATCAACAGATGCGTCACAGATAAATGAAGCAGTTTATGTACTTCCACTGTGGTCAATTGGAGGAAATCTAAACAAGATTTATGAACACAGGGCAAGTATTTGTCAGTTGCTCCAAAAAGCTGTGTAAGGTGCCATCCTGGAAAAGGTAAATCAAGGATATAACTATTTTCAGTCTGCAGCAGTATGTGGTTTAAGCCCTTCGTTCTCAGCTGGAAAGATGCATCTCCCTCAGGAGGCATCCCAGCTATAAAGGTTAGGCACATTCTGTATTGCAGAAAAACTGCTGAATGAACAAATTCAACGTTCAATTTGAAGACCTTTTATAACACCTTTTTCCTCAGCACTTCATAGAAGGTACAAAACCTTATATTTTTCAAGTGCGTCTGGAATCAAAATTAGCTTTTCCCCTTCAGTTGGCTCAGCATTGCCATGCGTCTCGGTAAGCTTTTCAGTTCATGCATGCATAATCCCTGCGCTGCAAGTGTAACGTAGTCTTATTTGCATCTCTTCTTGTTGTGTGAAGCTTGCAGACCAGAGCTAGGATTTTAAATCTTCCTTTCCAGAACACCCTTTTTACTCTGCCTGGGTTTGAAGGAAGCTGAAATTTCAGGTTAAAGTAAGTTCAAAGGCTTCCCTTTGTGTAGCATAGCTCAAATGCTTCAAAATACGGCTTTTTGAGTGGAATCTTGAAGGAGGATAATTACTTATGTATTGCATGAGACATTGTTGCATTTTTCTAGAAAGGTGATAATGCTTCTGTCTGAACTGGGAGGCAAAGCTGGTTAAGCACCGCCAGACAGCCAGACAGCTAACAAGGCTTTCGCATTAGCAGGCAGCCCCAGCACCAGGTAACCTGGTTGTATGGCACAGGCAGGCTCCTCGGCGCCCACGTAACGATGATAGCGGGTTGTGCGAACACTTGTCCCGTGTGCGAGACAAGAGGAACAACAAATAACTTACGGAGCGCTGTTCCCAATCACAGGCATCTTTCTGAAAATTTCAGGGTACCCAAGAGTTTACAGAACAATAGTGTGTTCTCTAAAAAAGGGTGTCTAGCATCTTTTCCAGTAGCATTAGCCCATTAACTCAGTGCGAAGTGGGATGGAGGCGACAGGCCTGCTGGGCGCGTAATTAGTGATTCTCAAAGACTTATACTCACTCCTTGTTGTTCCTGAGTAAAGCACCCTCCCTATATTGCATGTACCCTGTTAGGCTTCTTTCACAAGTGAGTCTGAAAAGTATGATTTTTCAAAAAAGCCGGTATCTATACCAAACCAACCTCAGTGCAAAGAGAGAGATCCTGAGCAAATACAAATTCATCTTCTAAAAGCAGCATCAAGGAACCAAATATCAGTGGCTTTGAGACCCCAGGTCAGCAAGCACAACACTGGCATTTTTACTAATGCTGGTACTGTGGCTGCGTGGACATGCTGTGGGCATGGCGCTGCGGCATGTTGGGCACTGCTGCAGGTTTTCTGGAGGCAGCAGCACAACACAGGTGGGCTGGGGGCATGTCCTGCCCATGCCATACCATGGCAGCTTGGTGCTTTGCAAGCTGCCAATGTTTTTGGCTCAGCTTTGGCTATAGACCAAATCCTTGCTACTGGTGATTTCTGGAACGCAGTTGTAATAATGGCAGTCTTCGCTGACATGAAGTAGCACTTTTCCAAGCACTTAAGAATTATTACTGAAGTATCAGAATACATCCTTAGGGTAAGTTCAGTTCCAGCAGTTACCCAAGTTGAGAAAGCACGGGGTTTTCAATAATTTGCTAAAAGTTGCAGAAGTTTGTGGTACTGCAGAACTGCATTGCTGGACCCCTGCTTGCTGCCTCCACAGGACAATGTGGCTTTCTCTGTATCACCTTTGAAGCACCATCCTTTGTCTTTGTCCTTCCTTGACTTTTTTTTAATGAAACCAGTCTTCTAAAGACTGCATTTTGCTTCTTTTCTCTTTTGCATTTATTCATTAAAATACATTTCTTCAGGTACCATTTAAGTTGTAAAGGCCATTTATTTCATCACATATTTCTTAATTGCATGTTTCCAGTTAGGGCTGCTACTAGCTCTGGTAATGAGAGCACATCAATCATCTGTCAAACCATGGCACAGTTCTGAGTTATGAAATACGCTGTATATAAGTAGGCTGCAAGTACTTATTTGGGAAAAATAAAAAGAATAATTATGTGCATTGCCTTAAACAGTTGGACCTGTGTCCTCAGGTGGTGTAAATCTCCATAGCAACGTCGAATTCGGTGAATCTCACTTTGTGCAAATGAGATCTGTTCTGTTCTTCATTTTTGCTTCGTCCCTTGAAGACTTCAACAGTTGTTCCCAGCTTCCCTGTTCTTTCCCTCATCCCCCTAACTTTTGTCTCCCTTCGTTACATCCTGGATAATTTCCACCAAATTCTCCGTCCCAGGCCCTGCTGTCCTTACAGCTCCAGGTGACATGCCTTTTAAAAGCAGATGCCTTTGCTGACGCGAAACTCCAGACCCCTTCTGGTAACATCCCCACCTTCTGCTGCTCATTCCCTCCCCTTTCAACTCTCTTGTAACAATATTTTTGATTTGTCTTCCCTTGCCCTCTCGTTCAGCTCCCTTTCTCTTTACTCTCAGCATGATTTCTTGTTTCTCATGGTTTGTCCTGTTTTCAGCCTGGATGCTTAAGGAAATAAGGCTTATATAATTGGTCCATCTGTCAGGGCCTCCCTGTGTTTGTCAGCCCTCCTTTAATAACCTGTTTGCTGATTGCAGCTAAACCAGAAGGAGGGGCAGCACAGCAGGAGGTACTGATGTCCCCGAGGTTTCCTGAAAACAAGTGACTGGGGAGAGCACAAAGAGAGCAAGTGCTCCTCAGGGGAATGGGTAGCAGAGTTCAGTCCATGTGCGTTACATTTGGCAGAAATTGTCTATCCAAAATACCCGCTCTGCAGCTCAGTGCTGTTTCTTGCCTGCTCTGACCAAGTGCAGTAAGTGGGCTGAACTGGGCTGTTGTGGCAGGGAGGGCAGGGCAAGGCTACTGAAGGTATAGAACTGGACAGCACCATGTTTTTTTTCTTCTTCTTCCTTGTTCTGTTTGATTTTCCTCCAGATTTTCTCCCATTCTATTTCCCCTCTCCACATGCGTTTGTCTCTCAGGTTTTCCTCTTTCCTTCTTTTTCTGTCTTTCAGTTCCGTGTCCTCATCCTCTCCCCGTAAATTCTTTTTCTCCTAAGGAATGCCTCAGCAGTCATTTCAGTCTTGCCTTTCATCCCGCACTCCCCCACATCCTCTCGTTACTGCTAATTGTGCTCCCTTCCTGGACTGACACTGCTTCCCGAGAGGAAGGAGAGCTGCCGTAATGATTGGTGGCAGCAATGTCTTAACCATCTTCTTAGAGCACAAACACTGTCACAGTGTTTGAAAAGCTACATTAATTGAACATAGATTTGTTCAGGCTGCTTATTGAATGGATTTCCCTTGTGCCTGGCTTGTGTTACAGCTTATTTTAGCTACAGACTGAATCCAAACAATAGTCATTACTGCGGCCAATGTCTGCCTCCCCAGGTGCCATCCCCCACCTGATGTGGGGACAGAAGACCTTGCCATGCACCAGTGCTGACATTCAGGTGATCATGAACGCCAGCAGCTGTACACTGAGCGCTGGGGTATCGAGCAAGGTACGTGTGATGGAAGGGAGGAGTTTTCATGGAGTAGATTTTCCTTAAGATCATCTTCTGCAAGGAGGTTCCTCTGCCACCTACACAGCAGTGTGGGGATTGGGGTTAGGCCGGAGGACTGCTGTTGTGGTGGTCTTCAGGTGCTGGACAAGCACAGTGAAACCCCATATCTGTTGGGTTGCACTGCTGCGTTGTGATTTAGTGCTTGAGCTGGGGCACAGGTGCAGTGGCCCCGTACATGTAAGCACCATATATTTGCATTTCATCTCTCTGAATCAGCGCAATTCCCCTAACTACTCTCTTCAGTAAATTCCTAATTGCCAGCAATTTATGTCTTTACCTATTTATTGCAGCTAGCGAAGTTTGCAGTAAATTTGGCTTGTGATTGTGTCTGTGCGTGTGTGGAGCGGTTAAATCATTTATGTTCCGAGAACTTTAAAGAAACATATGCCTTGAAATCAGTGAGGTACTTACTATTTTTGCATACATGGTGAAGTCTGTTATATTTTATTGCATTTCATTGCTAAATAACCTTGGTTGTTATTCTTCAAGGTCTCAGTGTGCTGAGCTATTAACAGCTATGGAATGTGTCTAAACTGCATTATGGCTGCATAACTACAAGCTGAGGGGTAATCGAAGATCTGTCAGGCTGAACGTAAGCATATGGACAGCTCTCCACTACTGGTGTAGGAAAAAAATCACCACTTAATTTGGAATTTTTAGTCAGGAGCCCCTGAGGATGCTTTTACCTATGCGATCTTCAACTTACACAATGCAGATAGAAACACGAATGTGGGGGAATAGGGAACTAGAAGTTACTGTGCTGAAAAAGGGAGAAGGGGCACATGAATATTTGATGTGTGTATATATATAAAATTAGTACAGAGATAAACAATTTGATGAGTAATGATGCGTATATTTAATTCATAGTTTTATGCATTTTTAAAGAAAATGTAAGTAGATGAAAGCTTGAGCTTAATTAAAACAGTAAAAGAAGCATTCAGGCTAGGTTATTCTCCACTAAACATTGAAACACATATGACAACTCCTGAAAGTTTCAGTTCCTGAAAGGGAGTGACCAGAAGGATCTGTAAGACTTAACAGTGAAATTACAGGAACTCTGGGTTTGCTCTGGACAGCGGGCTTTTCACAAAGCCTGCAGATTTGTGGAAATACAATATATCGAACCTTGCAGCCAGCGCCGCTGGATGTGCCTTCCATCATCGGAGTAGCGTCAGTGGCAGAGCTGTGCAGCCTGTCAGGTGCTCTGACACTGCAGGACTGTTCTTTATGGCTTCGTATGGGTGTTTTAACTTCCCTGTTATTAAGACCAAAAAGTGATTAATGTAAAGAGAAATGTGGCACTGCATTGTGAGAAAGACATTTTTCTTCTTTGATCCACTGTCAAACAACTTTTCAGGCAGAGCTGCAGAGTTTAAGAAATCCAAATCCTGGTTTCAGAGTGACTCAGAGGAGTGCGCACAGGTGAAGTTTTAATTTCCAGCCCAGCTGTGGCTAATTCAGATCCAGCAGCAACCCCTGAGCTGAAACCATCTCAGAGGGCAGCAAAGCACCTGGAATTGCTGGGTCCCTGCCACAGGTGCACCCACACATGGGGTCAGTTTGTGATTACAGTGCAGCAATGCCTCCAGGCTGTAACCAGAACTGGCAGGGCTTTGTGCTGGCTGATCTTCATCCATGCAGACGCGGTTCTTCTCCTAGCGACTTAGACAGGCCCCAGGGTTTCACATAAGCGTATACAAGCGATACGCGAAGTACGGGAGTGGAGAAGTACAAGGTAATGTGTACTGCTGGGGTGTGGTATAGCAAGGGGTAATGTATGTGTCCATAAAAGAGACTTAGTGCAGGAATTACTGGAAGAGTTTATTTTGCTGGAACTGAGATAGATCTTTGCCATAATGTGTTTACCAGTGACTTCTGCATTGTGATTTACTGAGGAGCCCTGTTGCTGCTTTTAATTTTAAAAAGTCATCTATAACGTGTTCCCAGGAATGAAGCTCAAGAAGGCCGTGTGTTCTGGACGTTGTTACTGTTATGTTTTATGCTTTTTCAAGATGCCTTAAATTATTTCTGTGCTGGTGGGTCTCTGTTTTGTGGGTACTGCAGGTAGCTCTGGATTCCAAGTATATTGAATCCTGTTGCGTTGCTGCTGCTTTTTCAGAAAAGCAGCAGTTTGACTTCTGTCTGTACGAAAAAAAACAAACAAACAAACATGTAAATGCAACAGTTTTTTTCCTGATACTTTAGATGTTGTTATCGATTGTTTTCCTCTATTCATTTTGAAATGGGTAGCTCTAGGAGAAGTGTGAAGAGGCAGTGTGGTGGTAAACAAAGTAATTGAGGAAAGCTGTGCCTGGTGCAGGGGGCTGCAAGGAAGGAGGAACAAAGATGTTTGTGTGAGAAGCTGATAAGCTCCAGTGTAGTTAAAGGGGATGCGTGGCAGCCGAGCCAGCCTTCTGTCTGCTCCATCACAGCTAAACGGTGGCATGGCACAAGCTGTCTGCGGTATCAGAACCACATCAGGCGCGCGACGCTTCCTTCATCTCGCTGGCATGCGGTCAGCATGTGTGCCACGCTTCGTTTTAGCCTGGGCTTTGCTGGACAGCTGCCCTGTCACTGGCACTGTGTCACTGGGTCTGGATCATACAGCAGCACTGAACATTCCTTCTTCTATGGTGATTTTTCTTTTTCTTTCTTTTTTTTTTTTTTTTTTTTAACAAATTAGCATATCTCAGGTTGTTAGGGAAATGCCTGCAGTACTTCGTATGTTGATTGCAGCACTGATGGCCCTGGGTCTTCATGCTGTACCACCCTGAACTGTTTTTTTCCCTTCCCTTCAGTTCTCTGTTCTGAGTGCCTGAGAAAAGGTGAAAACTGGACTCAGACAGTGTGCAGGAGAGCAAGGAGAGCTGCTGAGTGCTGGGTTTCAGTCCATGAATTAACATGGCTGCTGGGAGAAGGGGACTGTGTCTTTCCACTTCCGAAGCACTCAGCTCACTAGTGGTGCGCCATAAAGTAGGCGGCAGTAACAATAATCCATGTCTGACCATTCAGAGGAGTGAATCCAGCGTGCCTTCAGGCAGCACACAGTCAGTAAATGGGATCATATAGTGCATATCATCTGCATTTAGTGTGACCGCCTGGTACAGAGAATATTGATTATTTTTCTATATTACAGTTCTGAGTTTATGTCTTCATTTCCTTCCTAGCAGAGAGTCACTCTCTTGGCCCAATGTGTTTCTCAGCAAAGAGAAACCTGTGCAAAGTGCCACTGTGAGCTGGGTGTGAGCTGTCACGGTGCTCTGGGTGCAGGGATGCCCATGCTTGTGCATCTGATGGAGCAACCAAACAGGTATTTCTGGCAGGAATGCTTCTGTCAGGAGCTGGGCTCCTGGCTTCTGAGCACTCACACTTCTTGTCATATACGCTGACTACCAGAACTCACGTAATGTGGCCCCTGCTAGATAACGAACAACATTTTTTTCACCAGAATGAAGTCTGAAGTGCTGTTCAGATTCTTCCATTAAAAGTCTTAGGCTATCTGCTCTCCCTCTGGATCACTGGATAGTGTCCATAGTGCATGAAAATTCCCTTGTTACATGGGAGACTTTACTTAGCTATTTTAAGAACTTTAGATTTAGTTCTGGGGAAAGGTAAAGACATACCAGCTTTTGAGAGGGAGATGAAGGACCAGGCTGGTTTTTTCTGCCTTTCATCTTGCTAGATTGTGTAACACCAATTGGACAGAGAAACGCTCTAATGCAGAGAGCATGCTTTACTTCAGGCTGATGGGATCACGTGTTCACAGAGTGGATGAAATTTCATAAAAAAGGGTGGAGGTGAGCCTGCTGCAGCCTCGGGATGCTGTGTAGGGATGGCAGCAGTGCTGCTACGTGCATGTAGACACACGGCGGTATATTATCAGCTGTGATTTGGCGTTGTTGTGATCCAGTTCCTACCTGAGAGTTTCCTTGGGTTTGGATGGTGATGTTTCTATTTACCCGTTGTCTACTAAACTGCAGGATTTTTTTTTTTCTGCAGACATAGGTAAATTTGTTTTGTTGGTGCTTTTTTAATTATTCACATGCAACCTAGCTACTTGAGCTCAAATGGAATAAAAAGCTTTATTCCAAAGCAGCGATGCATTAGGAGCATGTTGGCAGCATTTTATATTGCTCCAACGCTTTGTGTTTAATGAGGAAAGCGCTTTAAGTGCACACATGCCATTGTGGCAGAGGACGAGGGTATTTGAGTAGACTGTTCGCATTTATGATCGTTCCAATCCTGTCCTTTCTGTTTAAGCAGCAATTTAAGTTAACATACGAATAAAAATATAATACCTAGAGCTTTTAGTGGAGTAAACACACATACAAATTATCAGTGGGAAGAAAATAAGTTCAGTAAAATAAAATGAATGTGAAGCTTAGCTGCAGTTCACTAAGATGCACGCTCATTAAAACCAACTGTGTTAGCACGGAGATTTCTGCTGATAGAGGAGCTTTGGAGTTCACCAGTTAGCCAGGGACTTCATCTAACTTCTAAAAGCAAGTAGCCAGTATTTTTCTGTGCCATTTTCCTTGCTGGGGCATTGACAGTTGTGTAACTCTGAGGTGTGTCTGCTGTTGTATAGTGCCTGAAGGTCTGGTTCATGGGTTTTTGAGCATCCTGAGAAACCTTTATTCAGCGTACAGGTCCTGCTTGTGCAGATCCAGGGCCTGACCCACAGCTGCTCTAAGGCACATGGATTCCTTTGCCGAGGAGGGAATTTTTACCCAGCTGCAGCTCTGGCAGGTGCTCTTAACAAACGTGTTCCACATGGAGAGGAGGGGATTTTTCTTACTGGGATGTTATTTGTGAAGAGTGAAGTCCAAAGAAAGTCTAGTCATGTTGGCTGTGTGGATGATGGGAAGGGAACAAAGGGACAAACTGGTAGGGACGAGAACTTGTACTGCCTTTCTCTTCTGCTCCTTTTTGTAGTGGGATGAAACAAGGCATTCCCAGGGAGTGAGGGAAAGAGTAGAAATGGTGGATGGGTGAGAAAAAGGCAGGCCACTGCTCTCACAGGGCAGCTGCTTCAAAGAAGCACATCCTCAATGGGAAGACAGAGGATCCCTGCCACTTCATACCACCTGTGAATCTGATCTCTGTTCCTTTCATACGGTCATGCCTTTTTTTGTGAAAGATTTTTCTTGGTTTAGTTTCCAGGAAACTGCCCACAAGCATATTTTTAATGAATCTTCTGTAGTTTCCTACTGAGGCAATACTTGTAATGATAAATACCTACAGACTAGTTTCCTTTTGTAGCAGCAGTTCTGTCTGGATTGATTAACACTGTGACAGAAAAAATCCTGTCAAGACATGCCTGTTCTTCATCTGGAGTTCCTGCTGGTGGGCAGAATATCTTCCCTTTCCAGGCTGGCCTCCACCAACATATTTTATCTCTTCTGTTGGTCATTCTTCAATGAGGTCTTGCTTGCCTTTTCTCCTTGTTAGCTGCACAAAGCCAACTTCTGCCCATACATTCAGGAGAAGCTTGCTTCATATTAAATGAATTTCATGTAATGCATCTTAGGGGGGAGTATTTAAACTATAGTACTATAGTACTGTTGAACTTTGCCTTTCTGAGTTTCTTTGTTGAAATGACATTCTTTTTTTTTTTTTTTTTTGATGACAATCTCCTCATATAGTTCTACCCAAAAATGTTCAGTTCCTTTCCCTCACTCCAGTACGGTTCTTTTCCAGTCCTCATTAGTCCCTCTGTTAGCAGACATTTTAACTGAGTGCCACATCACTCCAAAAGAGCACCTGTGTACCTGCCTGGCTTCTTCTTGTCTTCTTTCCCTTTTAACTTCTGCTGCAGTTGGCTTTGCTCTTTCAGAGTCCAAAAATCTAAACCCAGGTCTGTCAGTCTTGGTAGCCTGTTTAGAAATAAATCATGGATCCCACTTTTCTGAGTCAGGAAAGTGAATTTGGAATTGAAACTACAGCTAGGCAAAAGATGCTGCTGGCAGTTGCAGCTTGCACATTCAGATACAAAGCATTTAAACTTTTCTGGGTGGAAATGATCTTTACAGTAATCAGACTGAACACTCAAGTGAAAAAAAAAAAATAAAAGCTCACCCTTTTTATATGGGTCCTGTGAAATAAGGTGTGATCATATCCGTACCTCTGGAAGGGAAATGAGTGTGATTAATGAAGCAAATCATACATTTTAATGTGCACGATAAAACTGTTGCTCCAAAGAGAAAACAATATCTTTAGCAATTCAAAATAATGTTATTTGCACCTTTTTTAATCTGCTTTTGCTTTTCATTGCCTTCAAGTTCTCATAGGCTGGCATTTATTGCCAAGACATTACTTTTTCAAGTCCTTACCTTTCGGTTTGCCTTTCCATCTTCCGCACGTATAATGTCTGTGTCCATTCACTTTTTCTCCCAAGATGAAACACTTTTTATATTACTTGTTTTTCTAAGTCTTTCTACAGATAAATTAACCACACAAGGGAACTTTGCAGCGTTCCTTCCCCTTGCCACTCTGTGGAAGCTAACAGGAATGTATGAAAAGCAAAACACATCTAAATGTTAGAGCCATTAACTTACTGACCTTTAAAAGGTTGGCTGGCAAATGAGTGCTAGTAACTAAACATTCATACAAGTGAACCCTTGATGAGATGCTGAGGGTACCTGTACGTGGTGTGTTTCAAATTCCACTGGAATTAGTAGAAAACCACTGGTTCCAGCCTCTTGTGAGAGGCTCAGTACCCGTCACCTTATTAAAGCTGACTGACTTCTCCTGCAGTCTGTTACTCCGTGTCAATTTACATCCTCAGCCATTGGGGTGGTGTAGCGTCATCCTCACCGCAGTTACTGCAGAGGGTTTTTTTCATACAGAAAACTGTAAGCTCCTTCAAAAAATTGAAGTTTTGTGTCCCCTGCTAATTCTACTGAAAGGCCGCTTGGCATTAATGCTGCTTCACCTGCATCGCATGTCCACGCTTACCCTGTGAGCAGATGCATTTGTTTCAGGCCTTCCTGCTGGAAGCAGGACAGGGAAGAGGCACCGCCAGTGAGCTTGCAGCAGGTTGTGTTGCTGTGAGGTCACTCATGAGCCATACACTAGTATGTAGACCTGCGTAGACCTTCCCTGCTTTTTGCAGAGAATTTCCTCTCGGTTCAAGGTTATTTGTGCCCCCAAAAGCGAGGAGAGCAGCAGCTCATTTCAAGCATGTTCCCTTAGTAAGGTGTTGTAGTGGTGTGCTTCGTATGGGGGTTCCTGCATCACAGCCCCTGCAGTCAGGTTTGCTGGTGTGAACGTTGCTGTGCAAGTTGCTGAGTGGTCTGCAATGGCTCCTACACTTTTTCCTGAGAGACTGTGACCCCCTCAGAACTGTGCTCTTTTTTGTTGGGAGTTTATTTGTGACAGATGTGCTGTAAATAGTTCTGTTAAAAGTCCTTGAGGCATCTTAATGTTTAATCCAAGCAAAATAATGTGCTTTTAAAATTATTTTGATTTCATGAGAAACCTAATTCCACTTCGACATGCTGTGGGAGTCCGTCATTCACAAGCATCTGTAATCTAACCAGTACTCAATATTAGGATGACAACTTCTCAATACTGTGTAGCTGCAGACACCAGGGACTGTCATTACCAGGCGTCTGCGATGTGTTTATGTCAATGCATAAGGATCACTGGATGTGATTTGGATCTTTTACTTTGGGAGGAGACTCATTGATTTAAGAGGGGCTTTTTCTAAAGGAAGACTCAATTCAGTGAGCAAAAGAGCTGCAATCTGGCCCTTTACAAATTCCTGTTTCGTACAATGGCACTGGAGTTGCTTTGAATCGTTAAGTTGTATTCTTTCACACGTGGACTGTGCAATGTGAATCCCAATTCTCACTGACCCTCTGTTCAGATTTGATTTTGAATCAGAATTTTCTTACTCTTTTTCTATAGTATGTGCTGATTTGAAGCCTTCTTTACTGTATATCCTGGATGAAGCAGCTCCTAGGTCATTTCAGGTCAAAATCTGTGCAGTTTATCCAAATTCAGAATGTCAGTGCAGACATCCGCAGACCCATTTGATGAAAGAGTATTCCTCAATTTTGTTCAGCATACTCTTTTATCAAGCCTCTACAACTTACTTTATATTGTTGGATCTCTCTGATATTTTCACGCCAGCTGTAAGTACGTTTTCTCAAGTTTTTTCTCTGCCAGGTTTGGCTGTTACATTGAATGTGATCAGATTATTTTGTGATATGTAAAAGATCAGTCATTTAAGACTGAATTGGTTACTGATTGCAAAGAAACTTTTCCTGTGAACCATGCGTCTTGTGAGAAAGAATAGTACCAAAGGTGTTCCTTTATGTATCTGACAATTTAACTTTTAAGATAGACAGTTTCGCCAGAATTTATCAAATGAACATCAGTGCTTCAAACTAAATACAAGTAGTTTTCCTAATTGTTTTTCTAGTTACACTTTTATTGCTTAAAAACGTGTTTAAACAAAGGCAGTAGTTTGCAGATAATGGTCAAGTACCTTGTTTCAGGTAGGAATAGGTCAGAATACTCCATCACCTCGTCCTGATTTGTACAGTTTGTTCATCTGCCTGTGAAAGGCTCCATCTCAGCTGACTGCAGGCATCAAGAAGTTGCTCTCTTTGTGGTCTCTGGAGAGAGAGTTATTTTCAGAGTGGTGATTCAGCTCATCCAAAAACAGTGTAAGTAACTCAGGAGCGTGATCTAGACACGGAACCTGTAGATGACTAAAGCTGAGTGAGTTGTACCTCACCTTTGACATGTGATACCGTAGGAGTTTTCTTACGTGTTTGTGAAGATGAAAGGTTTGTTGAAAATGAAGTCATGGCACATAACAAGGATCAAGACCACGTTTTACTTCTTCCATGTTCTGAAGTGATCGATGTACATCTTAAATGATACTCACATTATACAGCTTCATCCTGAACTTCCATGGCTAATTTGTGCAGCGGCGGGAGAATGGAAGAAAAGCCTCAGGGTGCCTTGTCACTCTCCCAGAGCACCCTTCCACCCTATCCTGCTCCCACCTGGCTGTGCTGCCTCCCAGGGCACTGTGCCGGGAAGTGCACAGCAGTGATGGCTTAAATGAAAACTCCTGCACTTAGCATGGTACTTGTGCTTGCTAGGTTCCCACTGCAAGGGTAGCAAAGGCTGGAGGTCATGCTGGAAGGGGAGGGAAGTAATGTTTAACACACGGCTAAGGGAAGGAAGAGGAGCTGAAGCAGGTAAATGATGAGCAGGAGGAAAATGAGACAGCAAGTGCTTAGCAGAAAGGAGTGATTGAGAGCTCTTCAGAGTGCCAAGGCTCTGGGAGGAAGAAAGGTTTGGAGAGTGGGCTTTGGAGAACGAGTTCTTGTCTCATTGTCATAGCAGAAGTGCTCACTCTGCAGCACTTCTCATTACAATGAGTGTCTTCACTAATCCACTTCAGCGTGTGTAATTTGTGTCGGGGGAGCAAGCTGCTTTCATCCCTTTCACTGTGGGACTGGTGCTGTACTAGCCCCATGCCTTGTATCATCCACACTGCCCTCGTTCACAAAGCTTTAGCTTTCTGTGTGATAGTAACAGTGTTCTTGAGCTGAGTCAGACTCACATCTAGGCAGTTTATTTTCAGATCTCAAGACTGCTTTAAAACATCTTAATGCTAACTTCTGCTAGTGGTTCCGACTGAGCCTAGTTTTTACTCAGCATTCCAATGATCTCAATGCCAATTGATTTATTATTATTTTTTAAATAAGTGCGCTTTTTGTAATAAACGCACAGTAAAAAAAAAATGTGCTAATCCTCTGAACAAAGCAAGCTTTGATTTCATGCTTTAGCAAATCAGTCAAATTTTATCAATGTCACAAGTGGGTGCTTCACAAACACAACCTGTGGCAGGCTATATATGTATATATATTTTTTTTTTGCCTTTGGAAAACTTTGGAATGCTTAACTCCTTCACAAAACAGCAAATTCCCATTGATCAAAGCAAGAAAGAGGCAAATCCGTTTGTATCAATGACAAACAGACTGAAGATGCTATATTTGGGTCCCTTTAGAAGTGAATAATCTCTGTAAAAGATCTCTCTGACTTTGGCTTTAACTGGATTTCCAATATGAATTTTCCCTGTGTTGTAGAAGCCTTAGAATAAAGGAAGAGTCAAAGCACTGGGTATAAATACTTACATATCCCCCTGAACTCAAAGCGTCTTTGCTGAAGCAAGGGGGGAAAAAAAATGACAGCAGCAGATCTCAGCTGACTTGATGGTAGATCTGGAATCCTAACCAGCTGGCATTAACATGCAGCGCTGCAGCCCACTCGTAACATAGCTTCTGAGTTGTTGCTCCATGAAAGTTAGGTGTGAGGGTTAGGAGCCAATTTGGCTGTTCGTATCTTTGCTTGTGATGCCAGGAGGCACATAATGGGGGAAGTGGGCACAGGCATGTGTGATGGTCATGTGCTTGGATTACAGTGGTAAAGCAGGATGTTAAAATCTTAAAATGATTGACTTTGCTAAATAGTCTTAACTGCAAATAGTAACATGACAACAGCATAAGTAAATTCTTCATATTCTTCTCCTCTTTAATATCTATAAAAGGATAAATAATGGATGTAGCAAAAAGGATGTGATCCAAAGCCACTCAAGGTCAACTGGAAACAAGCTGTGAACATCAGTGGAATTTGCACCTGTGAGGATCTGAGAAATGGTGAATGGGCAGAATCAGAACTTCAAAAAGCCAACTGTTTCCCCAAGAATCTGCTCCAGCCCCTTTCAAGTGCTGACTTTTTCCCAAAAGTGCATTTAAGGAGTGGAGGGCCAGGCAGGGAAGAGAGCAAGCTCGCAACAGGATAGCCTTCTCGTAAATGCAGGGTGTACCCAGAGGATATTAGAAGACTTTTGAGTAAACTGCGTGATTGTACCCTGGCTGAGAAACACAAGAGCCTGTAATTACGCGGTGTTGTATTTATTCACCGGTGAATTGTTTAAGCTCTTTTTCTCCCCATAGGGTATTCTTCATTTACAGATCGTGTGTTTTGGGTGTACTTCATTATTAATGCCATACGTAATTTTGTTTCGGAACCCAGATATTTATTAGAACAGTATAGCATATAAAAGCCACATTTTTGCCTTTGTGCAGCTAAAATAAATAACGTCTATAATACATATCCATCTCAGTGCTGAATATATTAAGGCACATTCACAGTATTGTACTTCTCAACATCCAACTCTGTGATTTAACTCTGCTCTATACTATTTTTTTATTAAATCAGACGGGTTGGTGATCTATTTTGCAGTGGATAAGGATGTAAGCAGTCCCTGGTACTCTTCATTCTCCGCACACCCTCTGTTCCTTAAGATATTTATTGAAATGGTTGGTGAGGTGCAACAAGCCAGACATAATATTCCTCTTGCCTTTGTGCGACTACACTGTAATGAAGAATTAATAACAGATTCCTGAAGAATATTAATCATGCTTTCACAAGCCAGTAAGGAACAATTTAAGTGCAGGAAAATTAATGTAACTGTCCAACTCATAGGCTCATGCAGAAAGTCAGAAAAAACAGGCCTTGCCTGAAGAGCTTTCCTTTGTCCCTGATGTGATGAGGCATTAGCACAGTGTGGCGTTCAGGCCACGGGGCTGCCACCATCTCCAGCAGATCGCGGCTTTAGGAAGGGTCTGGCCATCTCTTCTGCACTGTTTCTGCCTGTTCTGCATCAGGACTCACCAGAAAGCCTTGAGGCCGGAGAAGAGACCTGAATGTGAAAGACTTGCCCCTTCCTGTGAGGATATTCCCAGCTGAGACAACAGGTGTTTTGACAGTCTTCGTGAATTAGTATGCAGGGACAAAATTGTGTGATCAGTGCAAATTCTTGTCTTTGACATTTTCAAAATATTTCATTACAAACTCCATTCTTTTCCATTTTATAGCTAACCTCTTCAGAAACAAATGTTCAATTGAATTTCAAAATGAAATGTTGTTTTAAACAAACCACCCACTGAGATTTTTCATCCCCAAAAAGTCAGAATGAGACACTCTGGTCATTGCTACCGTTTTCCAATGTTTTCCCAAGGTCTGGAGTTTCTCTGTTAACGGGAGCAGTTTCAGGTCTAACAAATGGGTGTTTTCTAGGGGAAAAAAATAACTGTCAGAGACAACCTGACTAGCCAGAGGGCAAAGTTCCCACTGAGGCTTTTCCATACCATGTTTTCGTGACATGATAAATCTATGGTAACCCTGTGGTTGTTGCTGCTTTCCATTTTTGCAAATGCAGGGTCAGATGCTGACCTCACCAAACATCTTTAATGAAAAATTATAACATTGAGTATAACCTGAAAAAGAATTAATTTTTCAGAATCTCTTAAAATATTGCACGAAGGGGAATCAAGTTAAAAGAATCCTATTAATTAGACACAGTGTTAAAATGAAAAAGGCTTTATGAAGATGAGAACAGTGTTTCACTGTGGGCTTGTTTTTTTAGTCAGGATAAACATACTACATCAGGAAAAGCGTGTATTTTTTGTAAGCTCGCTGTTGAGGAACTTTAGTGAATGAAAACTAAATCTTAAGCACAGAAGCGACTGGCTTGTAGGAAGGAGGGACCGGGAAGGAGGGATCCCCGTGTTTCTCCTCCTCCAGCTCATCTTGCTTTACCACTCTGCTTTCTGCTCTTGTATTAGCTGCGATAGCCAACGGCCCTGTCTTTGCACTTACTCATGGGCCACCACACCGTGTCAGGGGGAATTTAGCCTCTGACAGACCGTAAGTGTTGGACCGGGCCCTGAGGGTGGTGCAGAGGAGTTGTGTGGGAAGGCAGGCATTAAGCCGGCTGAACTTGGTAGCGATTATGCTTTGGTCCCACCTGGAAACGAAGGTGGCAGACAGAGCAAGTCTCCTTGGGAAAAGTGGCCCTGCACACTCAGAGGCAAAAAATGTGTTTTCCTCAAAGAGCTGATGCTGGATATTGTCTGCTTCCTTAGTTCACCTATCTAGACAGACATTACGCTGCTCGCAGATGTAGGTCTCCAGAGATCACACAGCAGATGGAGAAGGCTCTTTTGGGTCTTTTTGCCCTTGCTTTGAGAACACAGTGGCTGGAAGAGTTCAAGTACCTCTTCTGAATCTGCATGCTGGATATGGAGTTCAGATCCTTCAGGCAAAGGAGCAATGACTTTGCATGTTGCAAGCAGTAATCAACATGCACAGTGACTAAATGCAAGCTGTGATGCAAATGCTTCACAAAATCCCAATCAGCTTATACCAGAATTTCATAAGGGCATGCAAGGTGCACTGTGATTAAAGCAGTGGTCTGCTGAGCCTACTTTCTAACTGCTTCTTATTGTATTAATTCAAAGTTTTCTCTTATTGGAAAATTAAGTAGCAGGTGTAGTTTTAATGAACTGTTGCAGACTGGGTTTAGTGGTGTGGTAAATAGATTGTGATATTCATTTCCAATTAAAGTTCTTTTGCAAAGATCAATGAAGCACATTCTCATAAATTGAATCACAGTAAACTAATAAACAAATTTCTTTCAGCCTGCTGATGGCAAATGCTTATTTCCTTTACATGTTAGATCGCATCATGGTATTAATTATATGATGCATGAGCAACAAAGAAATAATCATTTACTTGGCAATAGCTTTATATTTATTTTTACCTTGGAATTAGCTTTACAGATAATTACTTACCTATAGGCAAGGAACATTAAGCATTAGAAAAAGGAAATTTCAAGTTAATGCTTCTAATGCTTGGGTTCTGTCTGTCATCCAGAAAGATTTAAGGAATCTTGTTAAAGAATGGGCTGCATTATTTGTTTTGCTGATTAAAAGGGCCACCATGTCCTGAAGGGTGCACCGTGACCTTTAAACTCGATTAGATATGACACGTTCACATTGGGAGCAACAGCGTTCATGAGTAATAGAGCAAAGGCTGAATTCTGCATCTGTAAACACAGTGCTTTAGCGTTTTAAAAAATTAAGGTATTAACTTAAATGTCAGCAAGATGTTCTTAGCGTACGCCAGTGGTGTGACAGTTTATTGGGATCCTACTCTCATTATGTAAGAATACATTTCGGTGCCGAGAAGAGCCCTGATCATTGATTGAGGTCCCTGGGGGTACACCAGCGCATCGACTAGGCTAATAAAAATGATAAAATCAAGCTCTCACTGCCTAATAATGTCATTTCTTGAGGTGCTGTCACTACTCCAGGCGTGCAAGTTGCCTATCAGAATGGATTCAGCAGCCCCAGGAGGAGCTTTGTGAGGCTCCCACTACACGAGGTCACAGCAGCCCGGCTTGGGTTGGGAAGGCCGGGGCCCCCTGCTGTCCGCTTAGGGGCTGGAGCAGAGAGCCGTGCTGCTGTAGGCTGCGCAGAGCCCCGAGGCTACGCTTCCCTGGCTTGTCCTCTGGAGAGGCCCAGCTCACCTCCAGCTGCAGCCAGGAGCTCTTTATCTCAGGCAAAGTCTGTCATCAATAACTGACCCCTTCTAGTTGGCGGTATTGAAACCCGTCCTCTAAGGTGTCCCCAGCTCCCCCAGAGCTACCTGGGAGTGTGCAGGTGGGAAACAGCTATTTCCTGCTGCACTGGAATGTGCACTGACTGTGGAGAATTCCACTTGCAAAAAAGTGAAAACCTCACATTTGTCTTTGTCCTATTTTTAATGCAAAACGTGTCTTCAGAAATTCCGCAGTCAGCCAAAAATCTTTCTCAGGCTTAAATGTGGTCACTGCACAAGTACAGGATATCTGAAAATCCAGCATTTATTTTCCGTATGAGACCAGAGCGGGAGATGTGAGGGAAAGATTTAGGTCACGTAAAAAGGAAAACAAAGTGGCTGGTGACTTTGTGTAGCTCGCTCGTGCGTCGCCTTCTCTCTGCTGCCCTTGTCCTTGGGCTCCTTGTGTGTATCTAAGAGGTGAACTGTAAAGCACAATCACAGTCATTTTGTTGCTCTTCGGTCCTCTGGCAGAGAGCTGCTATTCTCTGGTGATAACATACTTTCAGTTCTTCTTAGTGATCTTTTTACAAAAGCCTCCATAAAAGTGATTATTCTGTTTCAGTTGTGGTGTTCTGTTTATTGGGGGGTGGAGACAGAAAGAACAGAAGTCTGACTGCAGCTGCAGATCCCTAGGTGTAGAGCCACGGGCTGGTCTGCAAGTGCCTCCAAATCTGTGTTATCTTAAAACCATGGATATTTTTGTTTGACGTGAAAATCACTGGTCCTTTGGGCTCATTCTTTGGCACCAGGTATTGCTCGAGGCGGTGGGTTCATGCACATCGCCCCTGGAAGCGTGCCTCTGTGTTGCAGCTGTGCATCCTAACTTGATTTTAAGTTTTAACATGGAGTGCGAAATATCATGGTATTTCAACACATGTCGTGGTCAGGGGAAGTGCTGGTGTTAATCAAATGTTAGCTGAAGAATTTTTAGCCACTGGGAAGCATCTTTCCCTTTCATGCATTCATTCTGGGTTATTCTATTAAGCTAATAAGTTTGGATGCAGAATGAAAGTAGCCACAGCGAGAACATCCCAGACTTGAGATGGGGGGAAAATTAATCTGCAGCTTAACAGACTGAGAAATACTTATTGTAGTGCAAAATAAGGTTTGCAGTATGATGAATTACTTGTGTTGTGCAGAGCAGCATGCAAGAAGATAAAAAGCTTAAAGTTTTCCTGAGAGAGCAGAGTTGGACTTGATTTCAGCACCCGGGGTCCCTCCTCTGCAGAGAGCACAGACGCTTGTGTGGCTGTTAATTGCAGTGAATTTGAAGGCAAATAGGTATGTGGCTCGCTGGATTGTTTATTTTCTGGTAGATAAACCTGGTAGAAAGTCCATAAAGCCAAATAGTTAATGGATTTGTGTAACGTACACACTTGTGTGCATCATCACTTCAGGCTTATATGGGAGCAGGAATCTGCTGATTTTGTTCTGGGATCTGGTTAGATTTCCTGTCAGCTCCATTGCAACAGACCAGTAGGATAAATCTTGGCTGCCCTGGAGTCGGTGGTATTCCCACCCGCTTCTGGGAAATGGTGTTCTGCCTGTGTCATTAGGAGAGAGCGTAAGACAGATTTCATACGTTTGAAAATATTTTCCTCTCAGATGTTGCAAATAAAGATCAGAGCTACATGGTGATAACAACGTTGTTTATTAATTGGTACTGGAAACACAAATTTATTTCTGTGGGTGAAATAATTTTTTTGATTCATTAAAGTTCAGAATCATTAGCATAGGACAGCCATCTCCACAGTGTGAGAGCTGCTGTGTTGGTAGAAGGAGGCCGCAAGTAGCCTCTCTGAAAGTAGGGCACGTCTTGGTAAATCTTTCTTACTATGATCTGTATCAACACAACAGCAAGGTGTTTTTTTTTTTTTTTTTAACTTGCTGCCAGCCCTCCCCAAACCTTTCTTCATGATCATCTTCATTACATTCCTGTATTCCAGTGTTTCAGAGCTAAGCATTTTATCTCTGGCCTGAATTAGCATGGCCTCTGAGCCACTCGTGAGTAAAGTAGAGATGGAAGTGTTGCGTGTGCTAAAAGCTCAGGGAGGGTCAGTTGGCTGGACAGACTCAGGAAAGCAAAACCCACTGTGGGTTGTTAAATAGAACCAGAGCGCCATGGCTCAGGAGAGTTGCAGCTTGCTGATGGCTGGGAACCTATGCTGAGGAAACAGCACTGCATTCCTGCTCTGTTCTTGTATTCTCTGCCAGGTAGGGAGGATTTAGATTAAACAGACCTTTGGCCTGAGCTGTAGGGATTTTCTTACATTCTTAGGTTTTATCTACTATACTGTTTGGTTCTCTGCTTAAAATCCACTTCTTCCAGAGATTTTTTTTACTTCCTTCTCTTTGCGTTTTGCTCATCTTACATGGCCTTCACGAGAACAGTGTCATCTGTTACAGCTCTAAAGCCTGATGTCAAACTGATGGGCAAGTATTTTTAATTACTAAAAGTAGTTCAAGGTATCTGACAAACTGGGGAATAGCTGCTGAAATGGAAATGACTTCTGGAGCTTTGTTTGTAGGTTTAGGCTTATCTGTTCTCTTGGGTGATTTGAGTGATTCTGCCTTCCACAAAGCCCGAGGACTTCGATCACCAGGTAATGATGTGGTTAACAGAAGATTGGATTTCCCACAAGAAGCAATTACCTTGATTGATAAGAAAATTTGAGAAAATTTGTTCCAGCCTTAACGAGATTGACAAGGTCACGGCTGAGCCAGGCATCCACCTTGAATAGATAAGGTTATGCGTTTAGAAGAAGTAATCCAAAGACAATAAGCTCCTCAAAAAACGGATCATTTTTATCTACGCTGAGATGATGAATGAAAACATTAGACTTGTGCCCGTGACAGAGGGTCTGGGGTGTGAAGATCAGGAGAGATTCCTCACAAAGTCGTTTATGGCAGTAGTATTGCTGCTGTCCTGATTTTTATATATATATATATATACCATTGGAAAGAATATAAAAATGACTTTCAGAATGTTTGTGGCCTCAAAAATCATCCCAGACCTTTATCTTACAACTCTGTGAGGTGTTTGGTCTGTCAAGAAGACTGGAGGTCATAAGAGAAGGGATATCACTCCTGATTACATGCTCACCTCCTGGTATTATCTGCAGCGGGGTCCCCTAGGGCTGTCAACGAAGTCAAAAACATTTTCTGAATTCATGAATCCTGAGCTGTTTCTTAGCTATGTTGGAAAAAAATGTATTGCCAAGATAATTAAATAAGACATTAAAAGGAGATAGAAATAGATGAACAAAGGGTGTGATTTATAGTTTCAAACACGCTAGGAGTCATTTATGGAAAACACATTTGCACGTGTGTAAGTTCTCTCTTGAAATGATGCAGCAAATTTTGCGCCTTTGCTTTCTGTTGCAAGTGAGAGGAAATGTATATGGCCGGTAGAAGTGGTATCTAATATTTTTTAGAGTACTTCAAATATGAGTGTTCGTAAGACAGCATATGAAAGCTAAAACCTGCACCTCAGTTCTTATCTCAGATCTGGGTGCATTGTACTCCTCTGCCTCCTTTTTCCTGATGACTGGTAACTGTTAGCACCAACTAATCCAGGAATTTCTGCCTATATCTCATCCTGATGCCTGGCTGGCTTTAACTATTTGTAATATTTACTTGTGTGTGGTGATTCAAACACAGCAAAGCCTTCTAAATGCATGTGGCTTCCCCCGTGGAAGCAGCCTGGGACAGGAACCTCTGAAGAGGCAGAAACGTTTAATTGCATATGCAGGATGCTTACAAGCAGAGTACAAAAAGGGCTCTTCCAGTTTATTTTGAAAAAGTTGTACCATTCTGCATTGGAAAAGTGTGTTCACAAGAAGTTATGTTTGCTTATGTATTTGAAAGAGTTTGCAGGTAGTAGGGGTGAGTACACAAAGGGAAAGTAATTGCAAATAGTGTAGGAAATAGTTGGGTATATTCCATGTGTAAGCTTTTTTAGACTGCAGGCACTTCTCTGTATACTGCATTTAGTTTTCCTTTATAGATAACCCCAGAATGAATGCAAGGAACATAAACATGATCCTTTTTCTGTTGAGTTTGTAAGTGCTTCCACAGAAACCTGCAGCTCCTGATCCTCAGCAGGAATACTTTCACTGAGAGCCAATGCCAAGTAACTGCCCCTTAACGCTGTGTTCATTTCACTGCTTTTACAATTACAGAGTGAAAAGTACTCTCATCTCACCGCAGCAGGATTTCTGAATAATTTCTACAGAACCCCATCATGCTTTTACTGAACATTTTTGATTTAATCTCTAATAAATTCTGTGGAAGTCTCCTAAGAAGCCTAAACTACCCCTTTGATGAGGCACTGGTTCTGCTTTCAGGTTTCAGTTAATAATGTATTGAAACTACTCACACTTCATAGAGTTTGTTTGTATTGTTATCCACAACCCCACATGAAAACCCACTTGAAATGCTAATAGGTCATCCTCCTCTTAGTTTGGAGGGATCCTAGTGTTATTAGGAAGCTTAACATTTAAGTAGTTCTGTAGACAGGATTTCAACCTCATTTGACAGCTCTAATGCCAGGACATAAGGCATAATGCAGACAGAAAATGTGATGTGGAATTGCTTCTTGTGGTGTAAATAACCTTTTTGTTTGTTTGTTTTGTTTGGCTTTTGTTTTTCCCCGTAACATTTGCCTCTTGATTTTGCGTTTCTAATGTTTTTTTTCAGTATTAAGAATGAAGGAGTGTCCTCAGTGGCACATAAGTTACTTTGGCAGAAGGACTTCTTCAGAAAGAGGTTCACTGAGAGCAGTGTGTTGAACTGCAAAGGCACTGTGCTCACAAGGCAGTTGGCCAGGCTTCCTAATGTGTGCTGAAACTTCTTCCTCACCTTCATGGCCCTATGATTTCTCTTTTGTTCAGGTTATGACTGTGGAGATCATTTTTCTTCCTTGCTAGTTTGTGGAAATAATACTCCCTTCTCTTGCCTGCATTCTTGTTCTAGTCAGCTTGGCTGCAAAATCCAGGAAATTTTCTCCTCTGTTTCTTCTGTACAAAAACTGCCTAACTGCAGACAGTTACAGATACACAAACCTTTAGTGCAGGAGCTGTATTTCCCCAATGACACGCATGGGATGTAACTATGAACAAATCAGAGAATCCTGGAAATCTCGTCACATTAAACCTTCATCTAATTCTTCACGGAGCTTAAAAAAAAACAAAACTGGGATTCCTTTAACGTGTTTTCTTGCATTATCAAGCTGGTGTGGATAAGTTTCCAGCCTGGATGATGCTATGGTTTTATGATCTTGTCTCTTGCTGGATGTCTGCAGCAGGAGCGGAGTGCTTATCTGTCCCATAGGTGATGATGATTCTTTTCCCATCCCTATGCATCTACTCAGAAGTTCAGTTCTGAACCTGAAGCCGTTCTGAGATCTCATGTATCAACACTTCAATCCCTTAGGATTTGATTTTTCAAATTCAGCTAGCTTTAAACAAACTATTTCTTACAGTTCTTACTTGGAATGGAGGGTATTCAAGTCCTCTGAGAAGCATTCTTAGGTTCTTCTGTTGTGGCTGTGGCTTCTTGTGATTTATTCTGTTGTTAGTCTCTGATGCTGAAGTTGCCTAGGAGTTTAGGTGAGCAGCTCCATCAAACTGGGACATGTGTGTATAGCCACTCAGCACTTTGTTGCTGAAGTTTGGAGGTATATTGCAGAGCTCACTCATTTTTATGAGTGGGGGGTTGCTAATCCTGATACGTTCATTAGAGAGAGCATCTGAGAGGAAAAAAAAATCAGACAAGAGCAAGTCAATTTGTCTTCCTTTATTGATGGCAAAATCATGAATCTCCTAGAGCTGGAGATCTGCCAGCTGCCCAACCCATCAGCCTTGGATCAATGCCACGTTGAACGTATGCACTATGAGAAAAGCAGCGTTACTTTCCTAGAGTTGGAAGACAGTAATTTTGAATTGTTCCTCTTCTTGTATGGCCTTTCCTCTGCAAAAGAGGAAAATGGGTCAAGTCGATGATTGATGTGAAGGCCTCAGATCTCCAGAACATTGTCACCCAGTCCTTCAGCTCCGCGTGATGCAGATTTAGAGATGACGTAAATCAAGAGTTAGGTTGCGTGCCAGCGAGTGGATACATTGGTGAGAGAGAGAGAGTGGCAGACTGGCAGTGCAGTAATTAATAAGAGAACGAGAGAAATGATAAATAATTTGTCCTTCTGTTCCAGATCTGTGTAAGTACTGTGAAGCACATGTTAACTTTGCCTGTATGAAGAGCTTCTTGGAAGCCCTTCCTTCACTGGGGGCTGATGACCATGTTCACATACTGAAAACTTATGTCCCTTTGGTCAGGTTTTATTGAAATGGCTCTTCTCTCTGCATATGTCCCACATGTCTTTCTAAACCCTTGTGTCTTTACCCTTCCTGTCTGAGAATTCACACAAATATTGAAAAGGTCGTTTGCGTTCCTTGCTTCCTGAAGATGAGAGCTTGTAGGACTGTAATGAAAACACTAGTACAGGGTAATGTTCCCCTTCCCAGAGAGAAGGGGATTTAATTAGCATAAGTCCTCCCTCTTCTGGAGGGAAGAGAGAAATAGCTCACAGGCTTTTCAAAAGAAAAAAAAAAAAAAAAAGTGATCAGGAGGAGATCTGTAAAATAACCTTACCCAGCGTGTTGTAAAACAAAGCATTTTAATACAATAGAAGGAAATTGCTCTGGGATGGGAGTTGTTCATTCTGACAGACCAGAGCAGCAGAGGGGAACAAGATGGTTTTCTTATATATTCGTGTATGTTAAAGAGTTCTCTGACAAAATCTCTCTCTCTCTCTCTCCCCCTCTTTTGCAAAGTGACTGATGCCAGCAAGGTCAGAGTGAGTGGGGAAAAAAAAGCATCATTTTCTAGCTGGGCAGAGTTCCTTCATCCTCCCCCATCAATGTTGCCACCAGCTGTCACCCCTATGTTAAATTTGGCATCCAGCTAGTTGAGCTGGTTGAGCTTTATCTGGTTTGGGAGGGGGCACAAGAAGGGTTAATAAACCTGTGTTTCTGTTGCTTGTTTAACCTTTAAAATAGCAACGTTGTGGACTGTGAGGGATTTGAAATGAAACTGCCATTCAGATTAGGGTGACAGCTTCAAGTTGACTTTGCTTTATGAGGATTTAAAATCAAAAGGGTTTTTACTTTTTCTGAAGTCATTCAGTGCCCTTTTTTAGCTTAAACCCCAGGGATAATTTTTCATTGTTCCTGATAGAAACTCTTGGCACTATCAGCCTCGCTAAGTTAGCGTTCATCCAGGCTCTGTACTTAGTGTTTTCTTTACTCTCAAGAAGTATTGCAGTCCGGGTTAACCTTTTAGAGGGTTTGTCACAATGCACCTTCAGAGCAGCTAAAAGGGCATCAACTGGATGCAAGTTCCTGACGTTAGATTGTACTGTACGGGGTGGTTCTTACAAAAATTGTTCCTGGGTAAAGCCCTTAATATTGTACTTCAATTATAATTGTTGCAAAACATTCTGCGAAAGTTACTGTCTTCTCTTACTTCCACTGAGTTTTTCTAAGGCTCATTTTTGTTACGTGAATCTTGTTGCTGAAATCAGAATTGAGTTAAATGCAGAAATTTGTGGGAACATGTGGATTGCCATAGCGTATCAGAGCAATAGCTCATCTGGACTTGCTCGGTTGTCTTGACTTTGACAGTAGCCAAGACCAGAAGCTGGAGGAAATGGTTCCGTTCCCCTATAAATGGTCAGTTTAGCAATGACGTGGGGTGGGGAAGCTTTCTGGCCATCAGGTAGCAACGTGCTTTGGACAGCAGCCATTCTCTCATTTAATGTTTGGATGGATGGATGGGGTGATTCCTGTCTACCTACAAGTAGTAGTTCTAAATTACCCAAAAAACCCTCTCTCTTTGTAAGTGCATCCACTGAATTTCAAGCATCATCTTTAGAAGAGAAATTTGCATTGTATTTCTGAAGTCTTAAGGAGAAGCGTGCAGTACCTGACTGATTTTTATTCTGGTACCTAAATGAATATACATTTAGGATGTCTGGGCAAATGTGTGTAGAATCCTGTCTGTGTTTCAAGTGCGCAAGTTAATGGAGATTTTGCATGCAAAAAGGACCATGAGATGAGAACAGTGAACAAATCTGCCTGCCGGTGATTTCTTCCCAAGTATTCTGCAGCCAGCTTTATAGCCAGCTTTATTCTCTGAGCTACCTAATGTAAATGAATGAGAATATGTGCTGGTTTGATCTCCTTGTCTTATCTGCTCCTTTACTTCTGATGCTCGTAAGGAGTATCTCGTGGCAAAGCACTGCCTTGGCAGCAGCAGTTCACCTTTTTTCTCTCATGAGGAAACCCTTAGCTTTCTGTTTTGTGCCTGTGAGGTTCCAGATGAGTGCTGAGACGGGAATAAAAGAGAGAGATTGATTCTCTGCCTTATTACAGTGGTGCTGCGCTGGGCAGACACTGTTCAAAACCCACAGAAGTGCACTGCTCCAGGAACTGAAGGCATCTGGGGTGGACGTGGGCTGGGCTGACATCCCTGCATCCCTGAGAGGAGGCTCCGGGTCCAGAGAGCCTTCTGGTGCAGTGTGGGACATCCTCAAACCAGAGATCCGCCCCCTGGGGTGGGCTCAGCATGAGCACCATTAAACTAATACGGCTCTAGAATAGATCAAACACAAATATTGAGGGTTTTTTTTTTTTTCCTCACCCTTTTATTTATCCAGGAGGAGAACTAGCTAAATAAAAGCTGAGATCTGTTGGGTTAAATTATATTCGAGGTTGGCAATATTAAAATTTAAAAAATGTCTCTCTTAAATCTGGTCTAAATAGAAATCCCTGGACGCTTGTAATGATTTCTTCATCCTAGATCTTCCCCTCCCATGACTTGCTTTTGTTTCTTGGTCATTACAAGTGGTTAAGCTAACACAGAAGGCAGATGCAGTGGCAGAGTCATAGACAGAGCTTGTGTAAGGCGACTTTTCTAGCTGGGCTGACTCTTGCCAAAGTCAAGAGCATCCCAGTATAGAAACTGTTTACTGCTTGGGTTTGTTTTTTCAGAGTGGTACCACCCTAACTTTTCTTTGAAAATTAATTACCGTAATGTAATTCAGTGCAGGGCCTGTTGTCCTGAGTGCAGCCGGTGGCAACTGGTGGCAGGATTTCCCGCAATGTCAGTAATTCACTTTTGTGTACTTGACCTTGTGGTGATGGTTTTAGCCTTGCCTCATAAACAAACAGTGGGAAATATTTTTAGGTGCATTATTTATTTGAGAAGGTAAAGAAAAATAATTTCTTCATCTTCGATTCCCAAACTCTCCATCTCTTGCATTTAAAACAAGGGTTGACATCATCTGTTTCTGTTCCAAAGTGAGTTTCTTTAATGCTGGCTCTGAGCACAGCCAAAGCATGTGCAAATCCAGTCATCAGTTTGCAGTGCTCCACCTGGAAGTTCCTATGCAGACACAATTTTTAGCATGACTAGAACCTCAGTACAAACATTATCAAGCTTAATATGTTTTGTGTATTTAGCAGACAGTAAATTAGAGGACTGAGCAACTCTTCTATTCAGAGACAGATTCTACTTTCAGTTTAGAATGGAGAGAGAATGTGTTCATAACGTTGGATAATTTGGAGACCTAACTAGCCTGCTGGCAATGCCACCTCTGCTGGCACTTGACCTGTCATTGAAATTCAGTCCTCTGCACACTTTCCTCTTCCACTGTGCTTGCAGAAATGCTCAGAGCAGTCACCAAGCACTGTGCCAATTGGGCTCTGTTGGTTGATCAAAAAATCCAAGTCATCTTGCAGCTTGCTCTTTTTTTTTTTGTTTTTTTTTTTTTTGATCATTTTTCAAGTTGATTCTTTGAAATTTCTGGATAGCTACTGCAAGAAATCTGAGACTGCTCTCTTAGCCCCAACTTGCTTGACTAACATATTCTGCTAGAGAAAAAAAAAAAAGGCATCCCGAAACTGCAAAAATAAAGGAAATTAATGAAAGTGTTTAACCCTGGCACAGTCCAAACTGCAGTTCTAGCAAAAGCTGTAGCTGAGGAGCCCACGGAGGGAGGGCTGAGGGGAGAGCAGCCCCGCTGTCTCCTGGCACACCCATTTGCAGATGTCTGGCTTCCTGGACAAGCACTAAACAGAAATGAAGAGGGGCTGTAGCCTGGCACAGACAGCTGCAATACCTTGACGCTGGGCTGTTTCTCTCAAGGTGCCAAAAGAGCCTGGTTCTTGTTTGTGTATGGACAACAAAGTCAATTCCCACTGAATTTGATTAACTCAAACTGTCTTTACTCCCTAGCACTGTGGCTCTTCCATGTGAAGCTGCTGTACTTTCCAAAGCAGGTGGTCTGCATTAAGAGCATTCTTCAGAGCCACCAAGAAACAGATCTGATCTTCAAAATCTGCCTCTTCATTAAGTACTAGACAGGGAAAGCAACTTCAGTGCAGATCGTTGCCTGCTACGTCTTCTGCCCATCACAGATGGCAGGAGGCACATTTGGGACCATTAATAACAGAAGCTGTCAGCAATTCTTTTAATAATACAGCTATGTTGCCTCGTCTAAACACAAATAATATGATTTGTGTGGCAAAAACTAGTGCTCAGTGATAGGGACATCATCATCTGTCGTCTCTGTCTTATTTCACAGGGAGCTAATCAGGAAACTGGCAGTGCTCTAAGCTACTACCAACTACCAGCTCCTTCTCATCTTCAAATACAATGCAGAGGCAGCGTTTGTTTTTCCTGTGACCGATCAGTTCTGAAATCTATGGAAGCTATGTCTCTGCACTCAGCCAGTTGGGTTCACCATTTCGTAATTTTTCTCCAAAGATGCTCCTGGATCTACCTGGTCCAATTCAGCTGTGTGTCTGAGAGACTCACAGGTCCCTGGCTGATGCTGGCAGTGTTTCTGTGTTGCTGTATCAGCTCTGAGACATTGTAACCTCAAGTTTTAGCAATTCTAACACAAAACTAGACCTTCCTGTTTCACTTGCAAGGCTCCTAACCTGGGCTCAGCCTTTGGTGAGTCCCAGATATAACTGTGCTCTGTTGTCTGAGAAGTCTGAGAGCAAGCCATCTCCTTTAGGTCCTGATTCTCCATCGCATGCCCTGTGCCCTGCTGGGGAAGCTGGTTTGTGAGGTAAGTCTTCACATTTCCTTGAACACAGGCAGGTCAGTGACACAAACATCTAAGTGCTTGGAATATTTTCTCTTTTGGTGGACACGAATCTTTGTCAAGAACATCTGTTTTCAGCTTGCTCTTGTAGCTTGACCTTCTGCTAAGGTCCCTAGAAATACCAGAAAGTAAAGCTTCCTACCATCAGAAAATGGTACGCCTTTCTCCTTGGACTGATGCTTGTCTTCTGTTTTCTTCCACTGCTGGGCAGTGATTTGCATATTCCTCTATGCACACAGCTAGAAAACAGTATAGAAGGTACTGTCAGGGAGAAGAACATCAGTAATGATTCTTACATCTTATTTGCTGGCCTTGTTTCCTTTTTCTCCTTTTTTTATTTTTCCTGTTGCCATAACGTTTTCTTGATTCATATTCCTTAATCCTTTATCATTTTCCTCTCCTTTGTATCCATCTCCATTTTCAGTTTCCTTGTTCTTTTTTCCTTCCTTGTCCTATTCTTTTGCCCTAGTTCCATTCGGTAACATTCTCTCTTTCCCATCCTTTCCAAGATACCAGCTGCACTTCTTGCTGCCATCCAAGAATAGAACCACGCTTCCTCTGGCACTAAGGAGATAACCCCTTTGTGCGTGTCGCTTTCTTGCTAAGTGATACAGACAACTCTCAAGTGATGACAAAAGCCAGCTAAGCAGTGATGAAATACAAACATTTTCTGGCATGCTGCGAAAGCCTGCCCAGAGCAGAGGCGGTGCCGCTGTGATTGATTTGCTGGTGGGATCCGCGGGGAGGGATGGAGCTGTCCAAATGGTAAGAGTCTTTATGAGTAGCACGGATGACAGACTTAAGACAAGCCCTAAGGAGTATGTCTTAGAAATTTAATAACATAAGAAGAAAAATATTCCACACTTCGCTAGCAAATCTAATGCTACACAGTAAAAGCATTGTGAAGCTTGTTTTTTTTTTTTTTTTTTCCTTTAGAGAAAGGAAGAGAGACGGTTTACAAAAGTTGATTAAGAATGTGGTTTCCACACTGCTTCATTTTAGAAAATTATGCTGATGGCTGATGTATGTTTTCCTGCACTTTATAACTTCTGAAGTGTATTAATTTTCCCTGCTGGGCAAAATGTCGTTCAAGAAGATTGGGGGAGGAGGGAGGGGGCCTGACATCCTTATTATGCTGTCACATAAAGACTACTTCTTCAAGGTCTGTGTCTCTGGAAGACTGACAGACTAATAGGTTCTATTCTTAAATTCTGAGTATCCTTGATAGCGCACCAAGCAATTTATCTTTAAATAAAAAGTGAAAAGAAGTTGTGCTGATACATAGTTGCAGAAAGTCACTGGGAGATAGCTGAATAAAATTGAATTTCTCCTATCTTGTGAAAATATAAACACAGAGTATTGACACGCTTGGCTCCGAGTGCCTGTAACTTCACAGTGTAGGACCAGATGTAATTACCTACATACTGTGAATTTCATTCCCATCACAAGATCTAGAGACAGGAATATCATATGCTCCGAAGCCTGCAAGCAACTGTGGCATTTCCAATGGGAATAATGAGGTCTGATGACATGATCCATTGTGGCGTGAAATAAGTTCACATTGTTACATGTATCTGGGAGAAGCTCAAACAGGATTTAATAACATAGAAATAAATGAAAGACAAAACATGCATTTATTCTCCATCAGGCCCTTAAGATTAGAAATCAGGAGCTTGGCAGTAGTGGGAATAGACAGAGATGGCTCTCGGCCTTGGTGATGCTGGTATTTTGCTTCTGATGTTGTGATTTCTAAATCCAGCTGTGGGTTTCCAGCTGTGAGGACGCAGTAAATGATGGTAGGGCATGCATTTGAGAGAGTTACAAATAAACTGCATAAGCATGTGAGAAGCAAAAGCTTTGATAGTGCAGGAAAATTGCCTAAACGATTCAGATCGTTGGTGAATTACCTGTTCCTACTAAATGAATAACTCTTACTTAAAGTGATTCAGGATGGCCCCAGACTGTGCAAACTAGGCAATGTAAATGCAGCTGGTAAAGTTCATTCACATGTTAACAATGTGAGCAAAAACAAATCTCTGCTTTTTAACAAATCAAAGGCATTCATGCATTGTCTTAGTTAGTTCAGTCCTGGAATGACACAATAGATGGGAGGGGAAATGAGAATGCTGAATTGTGAAGTGATGGCAAGAACAGAGCACAGAAAGATTCTTGCTTCTTGTCAGGTTATCAGGGAAGGGAGGCCCAGCTGCCACCTGGGCCTGATGGGTGTGGGATGGCCCGAGCCTTGCGGGACACGCGTGGTGCTTAGGGTGTTGACGAATGGGATGTTGCCATTTGAAACCCCTCTCAAACTGATGTCCATGGTAACCTTTCTGTAACAAGGAAGGCTGAATATTTAGTGTTCTGTAGCTCTTGGACTCTGCTGTCTGGTCTTTCAGGGATGGCCTCTCTGAAGAATGCGGTTTCTCGGAACTTTGGCAGATGTTGTCCCAGAAATCAAATCGAGGGTTATGACTGCCTGGCAGTGTGCGGCGTAAGCCTTGTGAGCATTCATCCTCCGGAGAAGGTGGCATTCCTTCTCTTGCAGAGTCTGCAGGAATCAGAGTGCTGTTCTGTCATTGGTCTCTGCTGCCTTGCCCTCAGAAGCCATCGTTAGGAAGAGCGTGCTCAATGCAGGCAGCATGCGAACCTTATCGGGTCTTGTACTGTCTTTGGCTAAGGACATGGAGCTTGAGTGTTAGAGAGAAGCACCGAATCGATGTAGGAACCGTTGCTCCTGCTTCCTTCAGGGAGACAGAGTACCAGCGCAATCTGCAATCTGACCATGAAGGGAAGGAATGAATGAGCAGAAGGACATGACAACGGGAAGGGTTTCTTATTCCAACCTTTTATTGCTAGGACAGTCAGATAAACAGAGAGGGAGATAAACCAAGGAGTTAACAACAGACAAGGTTTCTTACTGGAGCGTCTTACTACTAGAGCTATCTGCCTACGAACAAAGGGAGCTATAAGTGGTGACCCCGCTGTCTGCAGGGGTGCCACGCTAGGGTGCAGGCTCGTCCCCTGCCTATGTCTCTGCCCTGTGGGAGCCGCACGTGCACGTTGGACAGTGTGGGGCTGCCCAGCCCAGCCAGTCAGGTGGCACGGATTTCTTGGGGCACTTGGGTGGTGGGGGCCCCACGGCTGCCGCTGCCTCGGCGCCCTTGGGGTCCGGTGTCAGCGGGCTGCGGTGTGGCCCAGCAGCTGCTCCCTGCAGGGGCTGGGTGCCGGGCCTGCTCCTCAGCTGGCTCTCGGTTGGAGCTGCCTGCGGGGCAGGGGCAGCCAGGTCCCTTCTCTTCTGGGCAGCGTGGCGCCTGCAGAGTTCCAGCAGCTGGGGATGGCCTCTGTGGAAGCAGGGGCTGTAGTAGACGAGGAGCTGAGAAAGGCAAAGGAGAGCAGTTAGTTGCTGTCAGTTTGGGGCTGAAAGGCAGCGGGACAGGGGAGCTAAGGCTTTGCATTGTTGAAGACCATCGTGAGCGTTAGAAAGGTCTGCAGGTGGGTTGGATTGCACAGCTTGGGCTGACTGAAACAAGATGGGTTACAGATCCATGTCAATGAATAGACCCATCGTATCCTGGTTTATCTTTGTGTTCTCTGGATTCAGGCTCGGGTATAAGCCAGCTGTAGTTGGTCCGAATTTCTGCTGCACAGCAATGCTACCTCTAAACTTTGTGGGAGCAGCCAGGGAAGGAAATGAAGATCAGGGCGTTTACTGTCCTCCCCATCTCCTCTCTTGCCAAGGCTTCTTTTATTGGAACCCCCATCTGTGCCACCCAAACGGTGTGAGGGTTGGTTCCTGTGTGGAGCAACTGCTGTACCTTCCTGTGAGCAGCAATGGCGTCTGCCTCAGCCAGGAATTCCGGGAGCCAGGCTGATCGCTTGTGGTCCCGTGGCATTCTGGCGAACCCGTACTCATTAAGCTGCTGGATGAAGGTTTTCATGCTTCGGGTCTCAAACAAGCTGAATGGTGCCTCCTGTCCCAGCACCTCCACTTTGAACATTTCCTCGTCGATGACGACAGATTTCCCAGCGTGCCCCCACCAGATGGTCCTGAAGTGGTCGCTCTCAAGAAGCAGGCAGAGCTTTTCGGGAAACGTGAGGGCTGCGAAGGCTTTGGCAGCGCTCTCCTCCGAAGAGAGCTGAGGCAGGTGGTTGGTGCCCTCTTGGTTAGGGAGCGACTGCGGATTTGTTCCTCCCACGATGGCAGCATCAGCAGCTGTTGCTGGATGCTGTGGTGGAGGATGAGGAGAAGGAGAGCCCGTGGGCTGGAGCAGCTTCTGTGGGTCTTGTACAGAAGCGTGGGCCACAGGTGTCTCCCTTTGCGTTTCTGTGGGGCCAGCTGGCTCTTGCAGCTGTGTCAGCCAGGAGCCCATCTTCACGCTGCCAGCTGGCAGGGGCAGTCCAACAGAAGTGTCTGAGGGTTCTGTTGGGGGTTGCTGAATAGTCCCCATGACGCCTGCGTGTCATCACAGTGGCCCACTGCGTGGCACCTAGGGCCTGGCTGGCTGGAGCAGCCCGAGGCAATGATGCTGAGCAGCGCTTGTGGCTGGGCCTGCCCAGAGCGGCCGCGGGTGGTTCACCCCGAGTGCAGAAGCAATCAAAGGTGTGTTGGAAGCGGATGGCTCCTGGCCTAGGCCTTGCATCCCCTTCCCTGCGCGGTCCCCCAGACAGCTCCCTTCTGGCCTCCGTGGCATCCCTGTGGTTCTCCAGGTGGGGGGGAGATCAGTTTCCCGAGCAGCGTTACCTGCAGAAAGCAGTACTCTCTGCCCATTTGTCAGAGTTCCTTGCGAACGCTCCTTGGTTCCAGCAGCGCGGCTTCTGCAAGGGAGCAGAGCAGCAGTGTGCCCAGGCGCTGCCCTGCCGTGTCAGCAGTCTCCCAGAGGCTGCTCTGGAGGTGCTGCTGGAGAAGGACACTGCGTGCGCTTTGCTGGTGGCATAAAGGAGAGACGCTTGGATTTGGTCTTTGAGAAGCTCAGAAGGCAAGGCCGCCAGATCAGTGGTGTTCTGTGAGCCTTTGCAATGCCAGCCCTCCCTACAGGGCCCTCTCTCTGCAGAGGGAAGGTCTGACCTGGAGGTGGTGTCTGGGTGCAGGAGTGGAGCGTATGCTAAGGCTGAGGACAGCACTCGAGTGCAGGGGCTGCTGGCTCCCTGCAGGGCAGAGAGGCCTCGCAGAGACAACCTGGAGGAGGGCTGCGCAATCGCCAGGCGCGTGAAGCTCAGCAAGTTTTACTCTCTTTGGCTAAGGACGTGGAGCTTGAGTGTTAGAGAGAAGCATTAAACTGATGTAAGAACCATTGCTCTGGCTTCCTTCAGGGAGACAGAGTACCAGTGCAATCTGCGATCTGATCGTGAAGGGAAGGAATGAATGAGCAGAAGGACATGACAGTGGAGAAGGTTTCGTATCAAATATTTTTGTCAGACTATCTGCCTGTGATGTATGAACGAATGGACCTGGACCTGGTGACCAGCTGGAGTGTCCATGGATTTATGCATCTTTCTTTTACCTGCTTTTCAGTTTCCTTTGTAGGCAAAGTGTAGTGGTAAAAGGGGGCTCATTTCAGAAGGCCATTCCCAGTGTGTTTATGGATGTGGGATCTGTTCCTTCAGCTGCACTGGGGGTCCAGGGCAGGGAGGAGGAATGTAGGTAGCCCACGTGTGCAGTGAGTGCCATAAACGTTTCTGGCCCTTGCCTTATCTGAGCTCCTGTTCTTCTTCTCTCTTGGTTTCATCTCACTGTTGGATCGAAGATGTGCACTCCAGAAATCCTCCTGCCCACCAGGCTCATGTGCTGTGCCAGAGTGCCTACAAACAGACAGTGCAGCTGTAGAGAGGAGCATTTGAGGCAGCTGGGTTGCAACTGCGCCTCCTGTCGATGATTGGTTTTTGCACCTTGTGCAGCTCCCCTCTCAAATGCAAAGGAGTCACAAGAGAAAGTAGAAGGAAGAAAACTAGATAAGCTTTGCGGAATGTGAAGAATTCCTGTTCCCATTGTAACTGCGTGGTGGGTGAGCTCGCTCGCTAACCTCTAGCGCAGCCAGGTTCTCAGAGTAATGCTGGGCCCATGATTGAAGTGTGAGTGCTGGCAGTCCTGGTAGCGGCGTCGACAGAGGAAGCACCCGCCTTTCTCTTCCTTGTTCTGACAGGCTGCTATTAAAGACCTGTAAGTGTCAGAAGACAGAGGCAATCAGCTGGCCCCTTTGACAGATTTTACAGTGTGGTGTTTGTGCTGTCAAGGCAGTGAATATGACAAACCTGAGAAATGGCAGTAATAGGTTTGTTCCTTCTCCCAAACATTCCTCACAGAGATGCTGTCTGGGACTGTTAAAGCATTGTCTAAAATCAACCTTCTACAATCAACAACACCTGTGACAGTTTTACATTTGAAAGCACTTCTTGGACAAAGCCAGAAGCTGTTTGCTTTCAAATGAAAAGGCCCAAGGCAGGAGACACTTGACGGTGGCTCCTGAAGACTCCTGAAGATTCCAGCCTGGGAGCAAATATTTTCAGCTTGGTAAAGGAAGCTAGGAGGTGATAGCAGTGTGTTCCGTGAAGGCAGGACACAGTCTGGTGCCTACCTGCTTCCTCTTATCACTGCTGATCATAATTTGCAAGGCCTGGAAGACAGGAACAAAAGAGATCCCTGCTGAGAACCTGGATGCCAGAAACTGTCACTCAAAGAGTGGTCTGGGACCACTGGACTATAACTAAGGGAGCTTGTATGCTCAGAGATGGTGTGGTCAACATCAACTCACCATCACACCTTGGACGACGATCCACCACGACCAAAGACCGGCAGACCCTGACACCCAGACTTGGCTGGACCTGAGGAGTGGTGAAATCTCTTTGCTCTACTGTCTATCTCTCTCTCTCTCTCTCTCTCTGTCTATCTCTTCTACCTTACTCCTTTTCTATTCTGTCCTATCGCTATAGTCTCTCGATTTCTGATAATAAAATTAAGTTTAGTTTATGGCATTTGACCTCGTTTGTGTCTTAATTTCGTCTCTTGGGATCATTAAGAAACCTCTCACGACATCAGATCGCGACAGATGCCGCTGTTGACAGCAATGTCTTTAGTTAAAAGTCAGTTCTTTGAGCTTTTACTTTGCTAAGATTTTATTGAGCTTGTTTCTTCACTTCTGTTTTTTCCTGTGTTTTCATATCCTCACTCTGTTTTGCTAATATGATTAAATACTATTTATTTGTAATGTGGAAAAAAGGTGCTCATCACTCTGTCATGCTCTGTTCCACCCAAATTATCATGGTAGTGCAGGCAGCATCTGAAGGCTCCATTGTACTTGACACTGAGCAAATGCTAGTAAAGAGAGGAGTAAAAATCACCTTAGAAAGAGATAAACCAACTTAAGAGCTGGGAGAGCTGAAGTTGGAGAAGTTGGAGAACTTTAGGGATGGTGTTGAACCCACCTGTCTGGGTACTTAAATGAAGTCATTTGCTCTGGCTGGTTATGGGGCTAGCTATAGAAGGAGTGCAGGGTGGGGACGTACAGGGCAGGTTTTATTCCTCTCATCTCCTCCCAGTCACTGTAGAAAATACACAGATAGCTGTAACAGGCTGAGCATGGATGAGCCAGCAGGGAAACCTCAGGCTAAGTGAGAGGCTGAGGCACAGCAGGAGCTGTGCTTTAGCCTGTGCTTTTGGGGAAGGGAAGCATCTTGTTCGACAAAACCTGAATCCACATGCATGAAATCATCTTCCAATCTTGAAATAGTGGTGATAACAGCAAACAAGCTTTAAGGACAAAATGGACGTGTTTCCTGATCTTGTTTGCTGGAAAAGCCTGCTGCGTGCTAGAAGCAGTGGGAATCAGCAGTGTTTACCCGGAGCTTCTGCCCTGATCCAGGCTTACAAGGACACCAAACTTCTGGTTAAGGAGTGTGCTCAGAGATCAAACATTTAGGCAGAACACTGTGGTTTAAAGCAAGGTAAATAACAGTAACTGTTATCGCTCAAAGTGCTTTTTCTCTGAAGTAACAGCTTCCAGGACTCATGCTTGAACTCTGGAAATAAACAGAATTTTGGCTTCCAGGTCTGCAGAGCAATGGGCAAAGCTTTTGTCTCATTCCACTTTCATGGTGGGCTTTTATCATCAGCAGTGGTTATTAGCTGCTGGCTTTGGGCGCCGAGGGATTTGTAGGAAAAAACGGACTGTTAATTACAGTCCTGTTCAATAAGCTTGGACCTAGAGTGGAGTCCATGACCTTGGAGTTATTAGGGTTACAAAACACTGAGGATGCACAGGATCTGCTTTCTTACCAACTACTACTTCGATGATAGATTGTTGCCACAGCATGAAGGTTGCACCAGTTTATTAAGAACTGGCTTTAATAGCGGTCGTTGCCTGGCTGTCTGATTTCCAATGGTATTTCAGTGCCTTGCGGTGCCTACAGGTGCCTGGTCACATTCAGAAGCTCTGGCTTCAGCGCACCTAGGGAATTCCTTTCTCAAATTTCCTTGAGCTGCCCATTTGCAGGTTTTTAAGTGTGGTTTAATCTCCCCCTGCCTCAGGTGTCTGCAGATGTGATAGCTAGAGTCCCACCGTGGCAGAGCACAGTCACTTGTGATTGATGTCTAAAATCAGTGGGTGAGTTCCTTTGAAAATTAAGCTTTTCTCACTGGAAACTGCTCACCTGGAGCCCATGGGAACTAACTGCTCATCTTGGCTTTTGCTGTGGGGTGGCGAGGGTAGATGAGACGAATCCCACCCCGTGTCAAAAAGCTATTATGCATCCGGTCCTTTCTTTAGAGTTAATGGAAAGGATGCAGCACATGCTGTCCAGGGGAAAAAGAAATCATTGTTCCCATCCTGGCCTCCTCTGCCGTAGCACCAGCCTATCCATCTTATCACTTGAGAAAGGAAGGAGGATCAAAGAGGCTTTAACTGAATGGCTGCAGGCATCTGAAAATAGAGAGTGGGGAGAGGAGGAAGAACAGAATATTAATAAAAGGTTATCTTCTGTTCTCTGAATGCCTTTAAAGCGGTGTTTCCATTAGTCAGAGCTCAGTTCCTGCATGCTTGGAATTCTTCTTGACTTTACACATTGCTCAACTTCACTGAATTCTTAAAAATGAGACATATATTGATGCCCAAAATACATACAGCTGCAGTCAAGTAGGAAGTTCAGAGGAAAGCGTGTTTTCACGCTGAAATCTATATTCAGAGACCTCACTTGTAGCAGAAACTAGAATAAATTTCAATTTGTGGTGACAGCAGTTTTGCTGTGATTTAATTTTTCAAAGTTAACCTATGAGTAAGTTTTATATTCTAAATGAAATTTTTTATTTAACCTAAGAGCAATAGTTTTTTCTTCTCAGACTCTCGAAACAGCAAGAAACCAGCCAACGTATTACAGAGATAACATCGCATTCAGTACAGGAGTGGATGTGCTGCTTCCTGTACATAAGTCTAACAGAAGAGAAAAACTTGTTCTTCAGAATAAGATTTTAGGGAGAGCCTGCCCCATGCTCTGGAGTGTTTGCAGTCACATGCCAAATCCTTCAGAGGATTTCTTTCTGAGCAGAGCTTCAGCTTTGCAACCTGGGCACATAATTTTATGGTGATTTATCCTTTTTTGAAGATGGTCAGATCGTAGTGATCTTTACTCTCTTCCTCCATCACCTTCCCCTCATACAGCATTTTAAAATTTGACGCTTTTGTCACCTTGTGCCCACATTTGGATATTACAGGTAACACTGAAATCTGGACAAATGTCTTCCTGTTGTATGCAAAAAAAAAATACTCTCCTTTGGGAGAAATTTTCAAGAAAAAAAAAATCCAATTCTGGACAGAAAATGGAGATTCTCTTATCCTGTTATTCTTACTATATTATTTTTGAATATTTTCTGAATGTGTTCAAGAATTCCTTGAATTCTTTCAGACAGATTTTGACATCTTGAAGACACTGCTCCTGAAGTTTCTGCTTGAAGACTTTCTGTTTTGTTTTGAAACTATTTTCAAAACCCAAATGCCACCAAAAGGCCAAATAAAATCTAATATCAACAAGCTCAAGTCCAGCTGAAAGGAGGCTTTACAGTAATGGTCTGGGTCTAGAAATCCTTATAAAAAAAAAAAAAAAAAAAACTTAAATTCTTTTATATGAAGGATTTTCTTCTATCAGATAAATGCTTTCTTTGCTGCAAGTGACTTTCTGGTGATTTTTGATTGAAAAAGGACTGGTCGAGCCCTGAGATCTGGAAATAATGCCCCTTCATCTAGGTGACATTTTCCTCACAGTAAGAAGTTAAGAGAAGTCCTCTTTGTCTGCTGGCCTAACATCACTCCACCCCCCTGCTCCTCGAAGGACAGTGCATGGAGCCATGTCCTGCTGCACACGTGCATTTCATTCAGGACAGATCTCTATGCACAGGTTCTTCAAGAAAATGAAGAAAGTAACTGTGGTCCTGTTAACACACTGCAGGGATGATCTGAGACCTTTGCAAACATCTGTTGAGCAGTTTGACTGAGGACCTTCTCTGCCCTTACTTTTCTCCTAGAGCCTTCTGTAACTACTTGGGGCTAGGAAACTTGCATCACAGCCGCACTCTGCACAGCTGCTGTTCTCTCTCCAGGCTCTACCCCTTAGTGTACTGCTGGATGCCACATGGAAGTGAATTTGGTCGTGGTAAGACCTTGTGCTGCAGCTCACTCTTGCCATAATGAGTCTGTTTGTGCTGCCCTGATCCTACCGTCATCTGAGCACATGGCTACAACTGAATCTGAGTGACTTCACCTGCATTAGGTGAGGCACGAGTTCAAGTGCATTCTGAGATGAGCTTATTTTCCCTGATATACTTTGCCAAATCTCTATGTAAGTACATCTGAGAAGGGAAGGAAGTTGTTACGCTAGACAAGAACAAAAGGTTTTTGTTTTGGTCCCAATATACGGAAAACCTACATCAGCAGATTGTTGGACCTCTTCTCTCTTTCCTAGCGTGCCTTTTGGTCTCCTTTTCTAAGAATCCTTAGAAAACTGCTGCCAGTGAATTACAGCCTGCTCAGGATGGTTCTTCTGCGTCCTCTCCCAGGGGAGATCCAAATAAACACACCCTGGGAAGGCAAGGGGAGGAGGGGGTTGCTGTCATTTCCAAGAGGGGAATATTTAGGAGGACTTAGAATGTTAAAAAAATGCATCCCTAAGCAGAACATAGTGTGCATTTGGAAGATGAGAAATAATTGCTGTATTTGTTGAAAGCTGTTTATAGAACGAAAAAAAAGTGAAACATTTATCATATGGTGAAATCGGTTCCTTGGTAAATAGCATTCTGCATGGTGTGACAGTAATGAAGAATTTTATCTACAGCCACTGCAATCATAGTTTGCAGCGTCTGTTAAACATTTTATTTACTCTTATTGAGACAAGCACGCCAACGTTTGCATGAGGAACCTTACATCGCAGAGTTTGCCATCCTTCCCACCTGCCTTTCTCTCCACCCTTAGAAGGGCTCTTCAGAATCAGATTTTTGTTTTCATACCAAGTCAAACCGTGGGCCAGACCTACTGCAAACTGCTCCGTGATGCCCTCCGCTTCCCCGAGCAAGGATCCGAGCTCCTCCCGTCTGTGTTTTTCTATGGCACAGGTGATGCCAGCTCCAAAGCTGGAGGGCAGAAAGCCGCTATCGTGCCGTGCTGCGTCCAGGCTGGGAGGAGAGTCCCGTTGGCTGGGGATGCTCAGAAGCAGCTGTGTTGCTCTGTATGCCCGAGCTCGCTGGGTATGGGGAGCATCGATCCGAGTGCCTCTGCGTGGTGCGGTGCGTGGACCTGACTGCAGACCCAGCCCTCTCCCGCTGCCAGGGTGCCCATAAAGCATTTAGCCGTGGCAAGGCAGTGGTATCATGGCTAATTAAGCTCATAATTGCCTGTAGCCTTGTCCTCCCTGATCTGTTTGCTGCATTTGTTGTGGTGGTAGTGGTTTTCTTTTTAAATTATATTCAGACTGCAGACTGTTCAAGGGGTGTTCTTGCCTTTACGGGTAGCACAAAGGTGTCCTGTCCCCAGGAGACTGCAGTCCTCATGTGCTCAGCTCTAGTAATGACTAACGATCCTCAAGCAGGGGGAGCGTAAGGCAGGAGGCCTGTGTGCCTGATTTCTAATATTATTCTGAGCAAAGATCCCTGTAAAAAAAAATTAAGGAATTACTAGTCCTTGGTGAGCACAGTTTCAGCACAACCCGTCTGTGTATTGACTAACAATCGCGTGCCTTTTGTTGAACGGAGTGGAGAAGTCCTGAGTGATGACACTGGTTGAACCATTAATGGAAGTCCTTAAAATATACGTAGTTTCTTGATACCTTCCACTTTGGGGCATCTTTCTTTTAAAAACAGAAACAAAAACCAAAAACAGATGCTGCTCTGTGTGCATAGGAGAAATCAATGGATGGGATCGATATTCCCTCCACAGGTAATAAATGCTGAGAAGCATTTCTGTCTATCTAAATTGATCCTAGAGAATTCTTTAAATTGGTTCTGATGTGTATAAAAATCACTTCCCTGTTGATCAGAGCTTTTCTTTCTTTCATTCTTTGATACGTTATTTCATCTCTGCCATCAGTAATGGTCTCAGGCTTCTCCACGCAGTTATGTTAAACAGAATTTCTTAAATCCATGCAAGATCATAACTTTAATGGAACAAGAAATAACTGGGTTTGTGCCTTTGAAGATGAATGCTTTGCTTACGGTTAGCCAGTGTAAGTATTTTTAAATTGGCAAAGTTACTACATCTGAATTATTTACGACAAAGCCTAAAATAGCAGCCGTGCTTTTATTAGAAGCAATTGCCCAAATCCAGCGTCCCTTGCTCTGGGTGTTATCGCTGCTGGTGCAGAGAGGTGAGTTTTCTGCCTTTCTCTTCCCTTGTTCTGCTCAGTATCTGAGCAAGAGTTAATGTTACCAGGGTGCTCTCTGAAGATGGTTTGGCATCCCGCTGTGGGATAACCCAGCCGCTCGACAGCCTTTGCAGCTGTGGCTTGCTTGTTTTCAGGTGAAACCTTAAGGCTTTGGCAAACAGCATTTATTGACTGCCAGAGCCCGATACCTGTAATCTGCTCTGCTTTCTCTGCTTTCCCAGCCCAGAGATGTCGTTGTTCCCAGCTGTTTGAACACACAAACCAGGAGAGCGTTCCTTAATGTTGTTTTGGCAAGGTTTCATTCAAAATTCATTTTTACGAAGAAGACAGTAATC
Source organism: Alectura lathami (assembly GCA_013399715.1). NCBI lineage: Eukaryota > Metazoa > Chordata > Aves > Galliformes > Megapodiidae > Alectura > Alectura lathami. The sequence goes on from VXAV01010408.1 coordinate 111,974, forward strand.
GTGGCTGTGATTTCCATTAGGACCTTATGGAACATAAATTGTCCGGCTGTCTTTTGACAAGTGCAGGTCGTGTTCCCTCTGCCCCAGGTAATTTGGTTCTGTCAACCCTGCAAATTAATCTTGTCTGGTTTTGTGTTCTGAAGAAACGCAGTCACAAATTAAATTCCATCGCTTCAACGTACCAGCACGACTTTAAATTTAGGCACCAGTTCAAATTAGAGATGGATTTCATACTGTGTTTGCATACGTGGCTTTAGCTTCGATGGTGTTTACACAGCAGCATAGGTGCTAACTGATTTTAGGGTCCAGTTCTGGTCTCAGAACAATGTCAGGATACGTCTTTAGTATCAGGAGTAAAAGGGCATGGGTGATTTTTATTGTTTTCATAATGCACGAATAGATTTCCAGCCCAAACAGCAGAACTGCATTAGCAATGAATCAATGCCTACGGCAAAGGGCACTGCCAGGCTGGAGGTGGCAGCCTGGCGAGGCAGCGCGCGGGGCTGGGAGCGGAGCCTGTTCTCTGTGGGATGCTGGGTCTGGAAACCTGCAGCAGGAGCTTGCTGAAATGCTGGGAGAAAAGGGAGCCGAAAGGCACTGGTCACTCAGAGGAGATTCATTTTGGTGGAAACCCCGTGTGTTGTCCACAGCACCCGGGTGACAGTTTGTGCTGTCAAGCTCTATCGGTGACTCAGCAGTGGATTTCTCTGTGGATCCTGAAGAGGGAAACATCAGCAGTGTGTCATGGGCTTAACCGAAGCTCAAGGTGTGCCTAGGGGAAAGAATGAGCAGCCAGATACATTTTTAGTGTACAAATATCTTTTCCAGGGTAAGTCATTGTCCCTTTTAGTTACTGCTGGCAAAGAAGTTGTTTATACCTTTTGTTGCTTTTGCTGCCTTTCTCCCTACCATTTCTAGCTCACCGCATGCTTTTTGGAGCAGATGACCAGATGGTCAGAGCTTATGTTATTCTAAGGACCTAATAGGGGTACATCAGAAAAATTAGTGCCTATGTTCTAGCAACGGGCAACAGCAAATTACCTGTAATTAGTACAAAGGCCGCTACCGTAGGGTCTCTTTGGCATGGTGATGTGCTCTGTCATCACTCCTGCTGCCAGGTGGAAGAAGAAGAAGGAGCTCAGGACTGGCGTGGGGTTAGCCAGAGCCAAGCTTGGGTTTAGCTCCCCATGTTGCTGGTCTGTGGGCGCACCAGCAGATCTGGAGCAGCTTCATGTGGGTTGGAGGTCATTGGAACCTTGGGTCTGGAGGTTGTGAGATCTGGAGGTGCTTTGTATCTTCTAACCAGAAACTGCTCGTTTCAACGCAGTTCTGCATATCTGCTGAGCTCAGTGAATTTGCGCAGACCTGCCCCACCTGACAGTTTACTCGAAGGTGTATGATGGAAAAATTATCTCCAGCCTTCTGCCTTCCTCTGAGTGTGATATCAAAGTCCCTTTGTTAGCAGGCAAGTAAGTGTCCTTCGTAAAAACGGGGCTTTGGATGACAATTATGTAATTGGTTTTGTTTGGCTTCCTAATTGGAGAACATTTTGAAAGAGCAATAAAACACAGTTTGTTCCCTCTTCCCAAAAAGAAACATCTCATTTGGAAGGAAGGAGGGAGTAAATTTACATTACAATGAGCAAACTGTTACAGGCACGTAGATCAGCAGCGACATGAGGCGTGACAGAAGTGATACGCTCTCGTGGTGTGCGTTCCCCTCCCCTTTCTGCACGCGCTTGCTTGTGCATCCTTCTGCTACAGAGCAAGGAGTTGCTGTGCTCGTAGCCAGCAGCAGCAGCACGTCACAGCATGGCTAGCACCAAATGAGTGACTCCTCACCAGGGCTGCCCCATGCACCCAAGCTCTTTCCCCAGCATGGGGAGGCACCAGTTTGCTGTTGCATCCTGTAGCTACTTGTGAACTGCAGTTGCAGTGTCCAAGTTTTTTTTTTTTTTTTTTTTTTTTTTTCCCCCTCTCTGTCCTTCTCTGTTTTTAACAAGCACTTCGTTATGGGTTTGAGGAAGCTGAAAGTGACATTAACCCCCTGCCCAGCTGTTGCAGTGTCAGGGCTCCAGGCGAAATGGCATTTATTTGGCTCCTGGAGAAATCATCTCAGCGACTGCCTGGAGAGCCTGGCTGCAAGTGAAATCCATATGCAGTGCTTCTGTCAGCAAAGACTTGCTGGAAGAGAGTTTGTAATAAATATTCACATCTGCTGCTTTGGACACTCTAATCCATCCTACGGATCTTTGCTTTGTCAGGCTTTGTTCTAGATGAGGAAGCCAGCTAGTTATAAAGGTTTGCAAATAGGGCGTATTTATCATGGTTAGCTCCACTTTCTAGTTCCCTTTCTTGCTCAGATATCCATGAGTGCGCTGAGCACAGCACGTGATCAAATACTCTCAATGCATTTGTGGGCTGCGTTAGACGATGCTTCCCTTTGCTAGTTGGAGAAGTGGCATTTGTCTGCTTCCTGGGTTGTCAGACGAGCCAGTGGGTCCTGAGGCTCACTGCAATGAATTGGGTTGAGCGGAAGGAGGACGTGCTTCCTGGATGATCTATGCATCATGAGGTCACTCCCAGCGCCCCGTGGCTGGCATGCCGTTCAGACTGGGGGACAGATTCTTCCTGACTAACTTCTGATGGGCGACATGCTCCCGTTGGCTTCTTGGCAAATAACCTGCATGACCAAAATGGCCCAGGTCTCTCTCATTTTTTGTAGTCTTCCCCAATATGATGGCCTTAGTGTCCGACTGGCTTTGTCAGGGTCAGTATTAGTTACTCCTCTGCTGGTGTGATGTCTTTGCTTTCAGAGAGAAAATACTCATACCTGAAAAGCGCTGAAATCATTCAGAGGGTATATTGAACTTGCTCCTAACAGAAAAAGGTGTTTGACAAGATCATGACTGGAAATGCAATGATCTCTTTGTTGGGAGGACCATCTGCTCTGAAATGAATGTATTGATTGCTTCTTTTTCTTTTTTTCCCTTCTTTTTTTTTTTTTTTTTTTTTCTCAGTACATGATACTCATGGCTATTATAGTTAATTTCCAAAAGGAGGGAGCATGTATCTGGTGCCTGGGTGAATAAAAGGTGCTTCAAACACACTGCTTACAGCTGGTACCTGTGCTGGTATTTAAGCAGGAGGACAGTCAAAAACACTTCCTGCCTCATGGACAGCAATGAAAACTGGATCCATTTGGTTCATAAATAAGCACATGGAGACCAGAAACTCTGTAGAACCTTTTTAGTTCTTTATTTTTCTACCGTTAGACCTAGTTCTATCCTAATTGAATTTTGCATGGCTTTTCCATAAGGCACCTGGTTCAGTTGATGCCTGACCTCCCTGCAGTTTGGCTTAGCACCCGCCCTTTCCTTTATGGCAGTGCTGTACCAGAAAAGCAGCGTAGTAACCTGATCCTGATACCTCCAGCTATGGGCAGGGAATCTGCTGCTCTGCTGCTCAGCCTTGTGTCAGAACCTGGCCCTCAATAACTGTACCCCAAAAGAAGTGGAATGGCTGTGCCCCGACTGCGGAGCATGCCCCGGTCTCCAGATTGACTTAATCACGCCGAATCCAATCTCGTTACCATTGATCAATCCAACCTTCTGATCATTTGTCTTAGAAAGCAGGAACACATGAGACGTGGCTCATCTTTACGGTGACAAGCTCAAAACTTCCAGCGCCGCTGCCTGTGCCAACCCTGGTAACTTCACTCTGTGTTTCAATCGCAGGTCGCGTCGTGGCCGTGGCGAGCAGCGATGGGGCTGTGAAGGTTCTGCAGCTGGAGCTCGGGCAGCTCTGCAGCCTGCGGGGCCACGGCGAGGAAGAAGTGCACAGCGTTGCCTTCGATCACCAGGCGGAGCGCCTGCTCTCGGGGGGAGCCGACGGCACGGTTTGTCTCTGGACCTAGGGACCAGCACGGTGCTCCGGTGCAGCCTTAGCCTCAAGGTGTTCCGGGGAAGAGCAACGCAACAGAGAGGGCTTAGCCAAGCGTTCCTGTAGTTAATGTTTGCAGGGGGCATAATTGTCTGAGAGGAGTGTTGCTCTGCATTTTATCCAAATAAAAACCCTGGCTTCTCCCTCTGTGCTTTCTGTTTTCCCGAGCATTCAGCATCCCTCCTCTGGCTGCTCCCGCAGAAATAGCTTTACAATGACGCCTAATGACAGAGCAGCCGAACTGCAAGGAGATCGATCGTGAACGTAGCGCAGCCGGAGCCAGCAGAGCGGCTCCCCGGCCCCGCTTCCAGCCTGCGGGAAGACGTGAAGTTTTAATCATGCAGCAAGGTGGGATTTTTTATGCAGCAAACACTCCGGCCGCCGCCGGGCCAGGAAGGAGGCCGAGTTTGGGAGCGCAGCGCTGACGGCAGCGGGGGCCGCCTGCGGGATCGCCGCGGGGGCTGCGTGCCGCTCCCCGCACCGAGGCCCCGCAGCTGGATTCTTCTTCTTCTTTTTTTTCTTTTTTTTTTCACCCCCCCCATTCCCTCTTTTTATTTTTTTCTTCAAAAAGAAAAAATTAAT
>VXAV01010408.1:116676-146773 GCA_013399715.1 Alectura lathami
TCCCCCCCACCCCCCCTCCCCTCCGCTCGAGACCTGAGGAAATCCAGCCCAAGTTCGCCGCGATGACTGTGCTGCTGGCATTGGGGTTTCTCCGCGGCATCCCTGCCTCTGGACCGTCGCGCCGCTGCTCGCTTTGAATCCTCAACGCCGGGTTAAAGCTTAATTCTCATGTCGTGGTTGCTGGGCTGCCGCTTTCCTGCGTTTTGTGACGGGAGGTGGAGGAAAAGGGATTGTCCGTGAGTCAACACTGAAAATGTGATTAGGAGGAACTGCTTTCACTAATCTGTGTCTAACCTTTTAGTCCATGTTGGCCTGTGACCCCTTGCAGCTTTCAGATCGAGCCTGATTAGGTAAGTGTAAATTATTCACTCGGGGCGAGGGAAGGTGGATGGAAACGTTTTACTCAGAGACTTACCGACGGTCCTGGCCTCTCTCGTGATGAGAAATGATGGGAAAGTTGGGCTGTAAACTAATTGTGAGCAGAGCAGCCTTTGTTTACTTGTTGAAATCTGCCTGTGCGAGCCATCAGCAGCCTGTCTGGCTCCAGGATCGCTGGTGAGCCAAGCGCTGGGGAGTTGCCGTGGGACGTCTCGGATGGCTCCAGGCTGTAGGAAATATAGTGGTCTTATTTATGAGCTTCAGAGAACTTTTTTTTATTATTATTTGGAAAGCTTCCTCATCAAACTTCAAGAAATTCTCTTGTTTCACATTTCCCCAGACATTAATTACTTTAATTACTTCATTTGTTCCTGCTTTTTTTTTTTTTTTTTTTTTTTTTTTTCCTTTACATACCCACCAATCTGCAGTATTGCAAGCTACCTGTAGCATTTAGGTGGGCAGGGAGCTAGGCAAGGCAGCTGTACCTGCATGAATCACCCGATTCCCAGACAACATGTTACAATAGATCCTGCTGGTGGTTGGAAGAGGGTGCCTAGTGCTTGTGCTGGGAATGCAGCTAGCACTTCAATTAAGAAGATATCTTTTGAATTTGATAAAGCTTGTGTAATATCCGGTGTCTCCCTCTGTTGTGGCTCTGGAAAAAGTGCTTTGTCAACAGGATCCCTTAGCTGCTGCTCTAGGATTAAAACTTGCTGCTGCTGTTTTCCTTCAGTTAAGGAGAATTAATTGCTGAATATCTGCAGTCCATCAAAAATCCCAATACAGGAAGAATACTCCCTGGGGTGATGGGGGGTAAACGTTTGCCTGCATGTCTGTGTGCTGTGTGTGTGTCTGCCCGCACACTGAGGAGGGAGGACGAGGAGCGGTGACACACACATCCAAACAAGCCATTTTTGGTGAGTGCCAGCAGCTCCCCCATCACTCTCAATCAATACAAAGCTAATATCTTCTCTCACTGAAAAGTTTGCTGCAGCACTTTGCCCTCCTCTCCCTAGAGGTCAGAACCCATCTTACAGCTGGCGCTGCGCGGGCTGCCAGGCACAGGGTGGGTGGCAGTGATGTGGCACCGCGGGCAGCCAATAGCGCACCCAGGGCACACGCAGAGCCTCGCTGGGAGCTCACCCCTGGGGCAGGGCGAAGCTTCTACTTCTCTGGGTCGGCTCCACCGCCTGAGCCAAGCTCTGCAAGGTTGGGCTGTGCTGCAGCACTCCCCAAGTTTTCACGAGGCTACAGCCTGGGCAGGCAGGACACGTTGCAGTGGCTCCGTGCGTCGCGCAGGCATGTAGCATCCTGCTCTCAGCAGTTCTCCCCAGGAACTACTAAAATGCTGAATAACAGAGGAGAGCTACATCGTGCTTTCTGTCGGGATCATGCGGACCCGCCACAGGCAGCCCCTCTTCCAAAATGCCGTACGTGAAACTCTGCTACTCCACCCCTCACGCACTGAGTGCAGCCCAGCACCATCTCCCATACTGGATGCAGATGTGCCTGCAGCCTGTGCTGCCCTCGTTCTTCAGCCCGCCTCAGTGTGATGGAGCGGGCTGCGCACCGTGTGTAGCACGGAGGGACAGGAACAACAGCAGGAGGTTAAGGCCACGCTTAAACATGGGTTCAGCTCCTCCGAGCTGCCCATCCCCATGCGATTCCAGGCAGCTGCTGTAACTTTTGGTGCAGCAGAAATGAGGGAAACAAAAATGAGGTGATGGAGCCACCGTTTGTATGGGGATGTTTTGTGGGCGTGTGGTTACAGCAGTGTGTCTAATTTCTGTGGTTCAGATGCTTTATTCTCATTACAAATAGCTCATTATTTCAAATGAAACAGTGATAGTTACCTGCACAGTTTGAAAGCACTGATTTATTCTCGGATGCTGGTTGGAAGTATGGCCTTTGAGTTTGTTCTCACTTAAAAATATTTGTTTTCAGACTGCAACACTGGTCTCCTTATGGAAGCAGCTCTTTCTGTCTGGCACTGAGATCCCATGGAGAAGCCGAGGAGGGGGATGGCTCTTCACATCCATGAAGCCTGGATACTGCTGTTTGTACTCCCGGGGTTGGTCACTCCAGCTGCCATCAATCACGAAGACTACCCCGCCGATGAAGGGGACCAGACCTCCAGCAATGACAATCTGATCTTTGATGACTACCGAGGGAAGGGCTGTGTGGATGACAGCGGCTTTGTGTACAAACTGGGAGAACGCTTTTTCCCGGGACATTCCAACTGTCCCTGTGTCTGTACTGAGGATGGACCCGTTTGCGATCAGCCCGAATGCCCTAAAATCCACCCAAAGTGCACAAAAGTGGAACACAATGGATGCTGCCCAGAATGCAAAGAAGTGAAAAACTTTTGTGAATATCATGGAAAAAATTACAAAATCTTGGAGGAATTTAAGGTATGAAACACTTTTTTTTTTTTTTTCCCCCAAGATTTCGTATTAGCATGATATAGGACTTGCTGGGGATTCTCAGAAGCACTCAGTATTTGCTCACTGCTGTTAATCAGAGCTAAAAGCAAAGATCTTGTCAGCTGTGATGTAGGTCACGCTAACGTGGAAGCTGCCACCTTCCTCTCCCACGTGCACTCAGGGCCAGTGACCAGCCAGAAGTCCCTGAGCGAAATGCCAGCCCTCTGAGGCTGTGGCACTGGACAGCCTCCCTGCCTGCTCTCAGCATGAGTCAGGTTGGGCTTCCAGTGGGGTCTCGAAGAATGGTGGTAAACCAACGCTGGGTGCTTTTTAGGAACCCCTTTTCCAATTGGATAACAAAATGTGATGGTGTGGTACTGAGAGCTGGTATTCATAACTGTATGAGAATGCAAGCGGGCTGCACGCTGAGTTGAATGTTTCCATTGCAGCTGTGGGAAAGCTGTCCGGAATGGCAGAAGGTGAATTTCTGGGCAGATGGCCATCTCAGGTACTGAGAAGCAGCGGTTTAGTTATGACAGTGGAGTTCCTATTAGAAAAGTTGGAAGAAACCCTTCTGGAATTTATCATAAAATAAGACCAGATTTTCAAAAGCCTTTACACCCGTTACACAACTTGCACCTCCCTTTCTAGTAAGTTTGATTACATGTTTTCAGTTCTGCTACAGAAGTGGCATTTCACAGTGAAGAATGGGGTCTGTAAGGGTGATGGGTGTACACGAGTTTTTTCTCCCAGGTCACATGGCTTTAAAATTCATACCTCCTCGATTAACAGCAGCCTGTAACTCTTCATGGCTGCATGCCCAATCTCATTATACACTTGCCAATGTATTTCCTTCTCTGACAAGGAAAATACTTCCATGTGGGTCTTGGTACTTCACAAGTTCTCATAGCATAGATTACAGCTCCCTTTTTCCCAAGTATTTTTTGTCATTTTCAGTGCGGGTAACGCTTAGTTCCTTTCTTCTGTAATGTGTAGATTGTGTTCATCTTCTTCTATCCATCTCTAACTGGGATCGCTCTGTATGGTTAAGACAGTCTGGAGTCTTAGACAGAAGGCAGAACAACAGATGAGGATCACATCCTCAAGGGCCATCCTGCTCAATTCGTTCTCTGCTTTGCATTCATCACTTTTCCCAAAAGAAGTAGTCCCACCCGGCAGTGGATTAAAGGTTAGAGAAGGAGACTTTAGGAGAGAAAGGCTATTAAAGGGAGCAAGAGCGATCTGGTTCCATGTTCGTTGTGTTCAACAACTGCAGGGTGTTGTGTGGAAGCAAAGCTCCAGTGTCCCCAGAAACAGGCGGGGCAGATGGTGGCACACCATTCTAGCATGTGGTAACCTCCAGGCCAGGAGTAATGGGAGATCCCTGGGCTTTAACATAGTTCACAGCAAGCTTTTGGGCTGGACTTCTTTCACAGAGAGCCTGATGCCTTGTGCAGCAGGGCAGAAGCTGATTTTTTGGAAATCTGTGCGTTTACCTAGAATAAAAAATGAACATTAGAGGTTCAGGCAATGGAAAATCACTGTGCGCTTCCAGGGGTGTTTTGCTGTAAAGGGAAATCTTGACTTCATGGAAGGAAGCATTGGGGTATTTTGCTGTTTACTTCCACAGAACAAATATTCTGTCTGCCAGCTCTGTAGGATAAATCCTCAGCAGTCCGTAGGTTTTATAGGCCGTGAGCTCTGCTCTTCTCTGTCCCGGCAGATTTATAAGGTCTGCAAACTTTCTCGAGTCCATTCCTCACACGCTGAGCTCTGTCTTTGCCAAAGGGGAGAGACTTTCTCCAGTCAGTCCAGCTCAAAACCAGGCTGTTTTCAGTGGAAGCAGAGTCGCTGGTTTATGTGGGCTCATAGCCCTCTCACCCGTGATTTGCATTTGCGAATACATAGGTTTCACATCCTTATCTGTACAAGTGCTCTTCATGGCTTAGTTACAGCTGAAATTAGCTTTCATTTAAAAACCTTTTGCACGTGCGTTTCTGCTTGTGTGTCTGCATACAAACATTCGTACTTGCTCTGTTACTACTACCAGGACTGACTCATCATGTGGAAATTTCAGCTGCCACAAGTTAGGATTATTATTTTCTCTAGGAAATTGGTTTTCTCTGGGAAGTCAAAATTGGTGGGAGGTTTCCATTTGGGAGAATTTTCCCATCTTGTTTTTGCATTTCTATTTAGGCTTAGGATGAGAAATCCAAGTGCAATTTAATCTTTTTATTTTCTTACCACTGACAAGAACTGTGACTATCTCAGGGTAAAAGAGCACTTCTAAAGGCCCATTTCTTGAAGATTTAGCTTTCTTCTAGTGGACTGATTTTGTGCCTCTAATCTTTCTGACTCACAGCAATCATAAGCACAAAATATAAACACGACAACAAGCCATCTCGCTCTGACAGCTGTACAAATGTTTATACTCGTACCCCTAAATCATTAACACGTAGGAGTGGAATGCAGAACTGAAGTTCGGTTGTAAATCCAAACCCATTAGGAGTTTCTCTGTATGCTTTGTAAAACCCCGTGTCCCTTGCAGATGGTTTAGTAACCCTGTGTAGGATCTTTATGGCCCTGTGATGGGTCCTAGGAGATCTCTGAGGGCTTTGGGCTCCAGCTGCCCGTACGGAGCCTGCCCCATCCCCTCTGTTTGTCTGGGACTTATCTGTGCCTCTAGCTGAGGCTGAGGGCAAAGGGGACGGCTGGTTGCTTTTACAGAGATGCATGCATCTCCTTCCCAACCTCATTTTCCACTTCTCTCCAAATCTGCTCTCTGGGGTCTCCTCCAGTCCCTCCTGGAGTGAACACAGGGTGATGGGTGGCCTCGGGGTCAGCTTGAAGGATGCTGCAAGCCGCAGGCACTGTGTCTGTTTTCCCCAGGGGGATCTGGTGGTCACTCTTGGGGTCACTTTGCAGCCTGCTTGTGTTTTGATTTCAGTTCTGCAGGTTAAGGTCCAAGTCCCAAGAGCTCTGCACTCGCTTTTGGGGAGGTTGCCAGCCCTCGCCTTTGTGCCAGGGAGAGAAAACAAGCAAATAACAAACAAGAGAGCGGTCTCTGCTATTGGGAGTGCACGTGGCTGGGAGTTAAATGAATCTTCCCAGACAGCAGCTTATGTAAAGGAAAGGAGACAGCGTCCCGCCAGCGTGATGAATGTCCATTGGCAGCTGATGGAGCAGTCGTGCAAATGTCAGCGAGACAACAGCACTCCTAAGTGCTGATTAGTTTTTACTCGGCTGCATAGCTTACTGCCAGAGAGCACACGCCTACTTGGGCTAATAAATGCAGTTGGTGGCGTGGCTGAAGGCCTGGTTAGCCACAGTCGGGAGCCTTTGAGGATTACCAGTTTGTCCATTTGCAAAGTCCATGGTCACGCCTGAGGTTCCTGGTCCCTCATACAGGCACATCCAGGCTGGCCATCTGTGGGCCTGCGTGAATACGTGGCACAGTGCCACTGCGGGCAAGCAGTTGGTGAGTTCACAGGAGATTGTCAAGCCGACGTCTTGAAACATTCTCTTCATTTCAGGCCATGCAGGTGGGAACTGCTCCGGGTCCCGGCAGGACAGGGGCTGCTGGTGGCATGGCTTCTTGTCACATGGTGCCAGCCTCAAAGTCACCAGCAGAAGTTTTGCAGCCAAGGACGTTAAATATCTCCCTTGGCCTTTGGGTGAGTTATCCTTTGGGTGGGAAAGGGAAAGGTTTGAGTATCACAGCTTTGCCTGCCTAGTAATGTTTATGTCAGAAAAGCAACCGGTCCCTTCAGCCTGCAGCTGGGAGCTTGGGCTCAGAAGCAGCTCTGCAGATCAGGGACGTTTCCTTGGTGCTGCTGCAGCACCAAGCTGCAGTTTCATCTGGGCATTGGCTTTGCCAGTGCTTAACCTCTGCTGCTGCCCTTCCCAGACTTCTGCACCCCCTTGTTCCTCTCCCTTCTTCCTTCGCTGCTCCCCTCCCAAACCCATCCAGCTCTGAAAGCCTCTACATGGTGCCGAGTGGTTGTGCTTTGCATCAAGCGCAGGCGTGGAGGGGTGGCAGAGTAACCCATTGATCAAGGACAGGCCTCTGCACTGGGAAGGGAAAAAAGGGAAAGGGCAAATTTTAGCTTTACTCTAAGCCAAAATCTCTGCTGACTTGAAAAGAGCAAGGATTTAATGTCTGGAGTTCTTCTTTAGTTTCTTTCTCATGTTTCCTTCCACTGTATCTTTGTCTGCAAATCACCCATAATCCTTCAGCCAGGGAGGGTCCTGTATCTCGCTGAGTTGATGTCTTCTTGAGCAGCACTTGGCACAGTAGGGATCGCAGCTCTAGCAGGGATCTTCGGGGTGTAATCAGAACCCGGACTGAATGAGGGGCTCTGTAAGCATGGCATTATCATACACTAATTCGCAGCTCATCATGGAAAGCTGTACTTTGGAACAGAGGCACCTCCTTCTCCTTTGTTAATGCCCTTTAAAAGAAATGTTTTATTAATGCAATTATCTTAACACAACTTAACCAAATAATACCTTTCCATCAGAAGGCATTAGCAGAGGCAAGAGTTGATTCAGCTGCTGTCCCCACAGCTCTCAGTCCCTGATGCAGCGTGTGCCTTCTGCCACTGGGTAACAGGAGGCAATGAACGCAAAAGTGATTCCCCAGCCAGTAACCATGCCAGCATGGGAGAGCAGAGGTACGACACCTCTGGTCCGAGAAGCTTCCAAAAAAAGCCACCTAAAAAAGCTAAGTGGGCAGAAAGGAAAGATTCTTTGCTGAGCTTTCTCCACTCTAATGTGTGTTCATTTTCCTGGTGTGTCTTGGAAAGCTCTCAAATCGTGGCGAGCTAATAACTGCAAGAACAAGCATTAGTAAAACCTGTTGGTAGTACATAAGCAGTGATCCAAATCACCAGCAGTTGTTCTTCGCTCATAAATTGCAAGACACTGATTACTAACCCAAGCCAGCATGGGGCCCATATTTTAATATTAGCATTTTCCTCTCAGAGATGTGTGCAGCAGTTTGTTTGTTGTTTTTTTTTTCCTATTATGACTCCAACAAATGGGGCATTTTTTTCCCTTCTTGTGTGTTCTGCAATTTCACGTACGGCTAGAAAATCATAATACAAAAGAAATTTCAATAACGTGCCTGTGCTGTAATAAAAGAAGCCGTGAACAATGCCAGCTCACAAGATAGCACACAGCCATTGAAATCAGACAGGGGAAACAGAACATCAGTCAGATAGAAAAGTATGATTTATTATCTCCCTCCTGGCAAAATTACAGTGACAATGTCTATGCAAAGGAATCCGAAATTACTGACTTACTGTATTTCTGTCATAATTGTACCAAGAAAACACATGAAAATAGATAGGCATGTCATATATTGATCTAGAGTGATACCTATTTTAAAAATTATATTATGTGCTTAGCTACTGATTCCATGGCATGTATATTACTTTATGCAGGAGTTTATTGTTACAGTAGGTGAAAGATGATGGGCTGCATTGAGAATTTGGCTACAAAAAAAAAAGCCATGCTGTTGTTTTCCCCATATGGCAGGGATATGTGAAGCCCCAAAAGCTCAGAGCTCGGTGGCACTGGGTGCACTACAAGCATATTTTCGTGTATTTTGGAAGAGGTGAGACCTAAAGCTCAAGTATCAGCATGATTCAGAACCACCAGGAACTCTTTTATTTGCGCTCCATCATCCCTCGGGGCAGCGCAGGGTTTGGCCTGTGCATGCAGACCCAAGGGACCGGTATTTTTCCAGTAGATGTGACACAGGAATGGACGCGTGCCCAACATTTGTAAGGCCAAAGCTGTGGCTGTGCTTTCAGATATTGGCTCCAGGAAACGGCCTGTTGCTTCTGCCTGCATCTGGATTTGGGGGATGGCCAGGGAGCTGGGGATATCTGTCTGCATGGGCAGAGGATAGGTAAAATCCAGTCTAACGCTGCCAGGCAGTGCTCAGGGAGGCCAGGGAGAGACACATCCCTTGGCTTGCCCAAGCTGTGTCCCTTTCTATCACCTGAGACCTCTTTAGGAGTGGCGAGCTTGAGGTCCTCACCATCAGTGTTCGACTAAGGATGCTGCCCGCAGAAATGTTCCCAGATGATGGGCAAAAAGTCTAGACACCATTTCCTACCAGAGCGGGGCGAAGCGCAGGTGTGTTTGTTGCTGCTGGAGTGTGCTTTACGCTGAGTTGCATTCATTAGAAATAATGCTCAATTAGGTAATTATCCTAGTTATTGTTTTTAATACTGTAATTAGGTAAGTCAGCTAATGGCAAGGCTCAGTCTAGTTGCAAAATAAAAATACACGTGGCATTAGGCCTCCTTACCCTTTGATCTGTGGTACAGTTCAGAGAGAGTTTGTGGGGAATTACAAGAAAATCAGTATGTGTGGAAGAGCGTTAGGAGTTGGAGCTAGTCCTGCTCGCAGGAGAGCATCTCCCAGTCTGGTTACCTGTGGTCATCCTGGGCAGGAGAACCTTTCTGACTGAGGGGTAGCCCCTGTGTTGGCAGGCCCCGATGTATCTTCTCATCACAGACAACCTTAAAAAAACCAAACCCTGTCTAGGGAATAAAGCCTGTTTTCATTTCGCATCCTTCTCTCCTGGTGCTCACAACTAAACGTGATAACATCCCCCGCGGGCCAGATGCCTCTCAGAGCCTGCCGCCTTTTCCGATGGTGGTTTAAGCAGCGGCGATTGGAGTAGAAACAACTGCTTCCACCCCAAAGCATTACTCGCCACTGGAGCCAAATTGCGCGCTGAATCCCTGTGCCACCACTCCCGTCCCCCTTCCCCTGTGGCTCCCAGACCTGAATGAAGAACTGAGTCCAGCTCTCTTTGCCAGGCAGCGACATGCTTTCCAGACACCAGTGCGTGGCTGTGGGCTGTTTCTGGCCTGTTCACTGAGGGCAGCCCAAGGGATCATCCTTCCCTGCCATGCACACGGGGATGCAGGGAGCTGGTGTCCCCACAGGAAACCCCTGCGTACCAGGTGCTGAAGGGACAGTTGGGAAATGCCCTCTCCATAGCGAAGAGCTGCTTTATGCGGTGGGACAGGTCCTCTGCTGTTCTGAGCTGCTGCAGCTCAGTGGATCCCATTGGGATGTTCATTCCCAGCTAGATCCTCTTCTGTGGAGTTTGCTTGTTGCTGATGAAGCCTCATCCACCTTGCAGGCTGCCAGAAAGCAGTGAGCTAGGCTGAGCTATCAAAAAACTCCAGATTAATGGAGAACAAGAGACAAAACCAGCAGCAAGTCAGCATTTGATACAATCTGTTTGCCCCTTTCCCCCCTCCCAGCACAAAACAGAAACAAAGCCTGGAAACAAAGGAAACCAGAAGCCCAGCAAACCCGAGCAGACGTACGTAGGGCTGGCGTTAACCCATGTGTAGATGCCAGGCTCAAGCCTCTGTGTTGTCAGCAGCATAAAGTGAGAAAGCAGCTCAGCTCCTGACCTCTGCTCAGACTCATGCTTGGGTCCAGCCAGTAGTTCTTTGCTTGGGAGGAGAAAAAGGGTTTAAAGCCTCAGAGCGTGGTTAACGGAGATGTGTAGTGAGCTCTCAGCTCCAGCACCGGAGTAAACCCTGAGCTTGCAGAGGTAAGCAAGAGCAAAGGAGTCAGTGAGGAGCTGCACATCTGCCTTAACACATGCTCAGTGTTCTGTCAGTACATAGAGCTGATCCTGCCCCCTTCTCCGGTCTTTTGGCATGAATGGAGAAGGAAGCAGCGGAGTCAGCTGTAGGGGAAACTCACGTGGCAGGGATCAGCTTTCTGGACAGGTCCTTGGTTCCGTTTCCCTTACCCCAGGAAGACTGTTCCCTGACGTGGCTCCTTCGTGGGCAGTGATGAGCAGAAAGGAACGGGGAGCAGAAAGCTGCCAGCTGGGCTCAGTTTCCCTCCTGATACTGCAAGGAGCTTAACAAATGCAGAGCACAGACAGACATTCTGCCTGTGTCCTAGTGGGGCTGTGCGTCCCACGTCTGAGCCGCAGTCCCATCTGTCATATCTGCAATCTTGTGAAGGGAGTCCTGTTCCCTGTGCACGTCTGAACTGAAAAGCTATCGTAAGAGGCATAAAAATTATCTCCAAAGTGATACAGACCTCAGTTCCTTCTGCCCCAGGGTATGCAAGGTACAGCTATTGTCAGGAATCAGATGAGACGTATATCAAAACAAAGAGAGCGTTCCTACAGAAGTGCAGAGTCATGTTGTTATGCTCTCAGTGGGGGAAAAAAAAAAAAAAAAAGCAACCACGAGACTGCAGCTACACAGCACCCGTGGAAAAAGGGCCAGGGCTTGGCTCATGGTTGCCTCTCTCATCAGCTAATGGAGGAGCAGCTCTCCAGACCCAGGAGCCTTACAAACCCATCGTGTTGTGTGACACGTAGCAAATAGGAGTGCAGAGCCTGAAGCAAATCGGGCAAGTCACCTCCAGCCTCCTTGTGCTGTGACTGCATCGAGTATAGGATGGAGTGACCATCTGCAGAAAATGTTTTTGTAGCGTATTTGTGTCTCTTGTCCTTTGCATCGAGTGAGAAATGTCTGAAGTTAGCAATGCTTGTGAGCCAGTGTGGTGGGGGCTCCCTTAGAAAAGCAGGATTTCCTCTCCGCATCAGCTTCCTGGAATCCAGCTCCTAGTTTCAGCCCATCTGCAGTGTGGTGCAAGCATTTTTCAACTTTCGGATGGCACCTCTCATTTGTATTGCCAGTTCTCCATGTGAGTAGGGTACAGCTCCAGTTTTTCAGTGCAAATAAATTATCTAATGACTTGGTACCTTTTTCCCATTGCAGAATCATTTGCAACCTGATGGTGTTTTCTGTCATTATGCTCAGCTACAATCACTCACCAGACTGTTTATTTGAGCAACTTTCCACCAATGGGAAATCCAAGTCACTGCAGTTGCCATGGTGTAACTGATACTCTGTCTCTGCCAAGCTGGATGGATGATTTTTTTTTTTTTTTAAGTGACAAAAACGATTGCAATTTTTGCTCCATGCAAGTTTTCTTGTATTGGTGCACAAAGCCATTTACCAAACTTCTAACACAATCTAGACAGTTATCCATGTGCTGCTCGTAGCAGGGGTAGAACAGGAATCTCAGGCTGGCCTTCACGTGGGACTCGCTGCGTCGCCTGCTCTCTGCAGTTTGGCGTCTGGGAAATTTCTCAGTTGTGAGCATCCTCTGAAGTTCCCTGCAATCTCCTGCTAATCTGCCTGAGATCACAGGCAATTTCAATAACAATGAAAATGATTTTAATTTCAGCTCCAGAAGTATCTTCGATGAATGCTGTCCCAGTTTCTCTTTATTCATCTCCCCTGGTTTATGACTTCCCACCTCAGCTGTAATGCGGAAACCGCTTTCACCTCCGATTTTATTCATCAGGTTCTTTTTCACTTTCTTCCCTTTCTTACTTCCTGCCAATAAATTCACCACCTGAAACTGTAGCTACAAAAATCATCTCCATCAGAATTGCTATTGTCCTTCGTGTCATTAAAAGTTACAGCTGCTCTTAAGATGCAAGTGCCCAATTTGACAGACTTCACTTTGCATCGCTCTGCTTTCCCTGCTGTTCTGTCTGCATGGAGCAGGATGCCATCAGACGAGCCTGTCTGAGGAGGAGGCTGGATGCAGTTACCCATATGAAGCTTTCTATTTCATCCCTCAAAGGAAATGTCCGGTATTTGTGGCATGGCAGGCGCGGAGTTTGTATTGCTCTGTAGTTGTTTGCTGGTAGCTGCGTGTGATTGATAACAGGCTGTCAGAGTACGAGGACGGCGTCCTTACCCTTCATGGGAACTTGTCCGTGAGACGAAGGGGCGGCACGGAGGTGGCTTAGGATGCTTTACAGCAGACACATGAGCTAAGAGTGAAATACAGGGGAGGTTCAGAATGCTCTGGGGGCGATGACACTTCAGTGACTAGGTGAGGTGTCTCAGATGCAGTAAAGCTTAGGTCTTGCAGAAGCTTCTTGCAAGATCTTACCTAGAAGCTTGAAGTTTTGTGCAATGAGTTATTTGTGTGAATGTACCAACTGCCCTGGTGTAAAAGTTGTTTGATTCAGATCTCGTCAGCTGTAGAAAAGCATAAAAGAGTAGATTTAGACACTGAGATTTGACTCCATATATCCATTTTCTTTTCTCCACCTCTCCCTAAAGTCTGGGAAGGATTAGTGTTTTAGGTTGTTTTCCCGAAGATGTGTTTGATCCTGCGATCTGTCTGGCTAGAGCCCACCAGTGGAGAGCTCTGAGAGGCATGACATTTGTGGTTTTATGAAACTTAAGGGCTAAGGAAGGACCTGTTGGTGCCCAGTCCCGTAAGAAAGGGAGCCCCTGGTCATCGTGAGGGGTGGCTGGGTGGCGTTAGCAAGCATCACAGAATCACAGAATCACAGAATGTTAGAGATTGGAAGGGACCTCGGAAGATCATCTAGTCCAATCCCCCTGCAGAAGCAGGAACACCTAGAGCAGATCGCACAGGAACGCATCCGGGGGAGTTTTGAATGTCTCCAGAGAAGGAGACTCCACAGCCTCTCTGGGCAGCCTGTTCCAGTGCTCTGTCACCCTCACTGTGAAGAAATTTCTCCTCATGTTTAAGCGGAACCTCCTATGTTCCAGCTGGCACCCATTGCCCCTTGTCCTGTCACTGGATGTCACAGCGAAGAGCCTGGCTCCATCCTCCTGACACCCACCCTTTACATATTTATAAACATTAATGAGGTCACCCCTCAGTCTCCTCTTCTCCAAGCTGAAGAGACCCAGCTCCCTCAGCCTCTCCTCATAAGGGAGATGCTCCACTCCCTTCATCACCCCTGTGTGGGCTGGCATTTGCTCCGAAAGAGGGGGCAAGAATGGTGGGGAGCTGGTGTGTGCATGGGAGCAAGAGTAAAGATGAGGAGATGCGCTATCCACACCTGGCTTGGCTGCCCCATTTCCCCTGCTCAGGGTGCATCTTGTGTCTCATTCTGTTTCCTTTGCTGCCTTCTCCGTTTGTTTGTTTATATCATCTATCAAGTTTAGCACTACGTGCTCATGCACATAAAATCTTTATTAGCCATGCGTATTCTCTATTCTGTTTTTAATTTTCCTTCCCTCTTTCTTTGTTAATGAACTTAGCAGACTGCAGATGTTTCCCATTTGACAGCAGCTGAGACCAAGGTCCTCCAGCCGTGCGACTGGATGGAGCACTCCTCCTCCCTTCAGCCCCAGCCAGACCTGGGGTCCCAGCCCTCCCTGAGATCAGTAGTGCAGGAGCTGAAATGGAAGCTGGGCCATGAACTTGGGTGCCCCTTGTAAGCACCCTTCTGCTTCTTTGGTCTTCTTGAAGTGACTGGGAGGAGAAGAGGTGAATCAGGGTCAGTGCTGAGGCTGAGAAAGTCATTTGGGCTCAGTCATTTGCCTCTTCCTCTGTTCTCAGAAGCCATGGCGTGGTGGCCAGATGTTGGTTACATCTGCTTCCAGCCACCCTGACTTGGCCCCTGCGCTGACGGTAACATCCAAGAGGGTATTTCTGCACCAGTTCTCCTGAGGGCCAGTGCTCTGACCCCTGACATAACTGAAAACTGGGTGCAAAGGCTGTCAGGTGCTTGGCACCATTTTCCCAAGTCAAAATGCTGTGCTGATGCCCTCGACAAAAAGAACCGCTGCACTCCTCTGGTTCAAGTGGCAGGTCCATTCCTCAGAACACACCTTGAGTAAGGGGCCATGCCGTTGTATCCGCTGTGACTGTGAACATCCTTTGGTTTTGGACAATGGTGAGAAGAAAGTTTCTGCACCAATATGTCTTAACATCCTTCCTAACTAATCCTTCCCTGGAGAGCCTTCTAAGACATTGTTCTGCCTTGGACAGCTGGAATGTATCAGTCATCTTCTGGCCCAAGCCTTTTATGATCCTTAAATCTTAGCATTTTTTTCCAGAGTATCTGAAGGGACACCGCTAAAGTGCTGGCACTGTCCATGTGGGAACGGCACAGCCTCTGATTTGTGTCCTTTCTCCTTCATACTTCAGAAACCCTCTGTAATTTTTCGACCTTGTTTTTCAGTAGGGTTGGGAGTTTCTTTTCGGGAACTGGTGTTGATTGGTGGTTGAGCTTCACTGGCTGCAGAAAGATAAACCATCCATCCTCCATGGGTGATAAATCTTTAAATCCAGGTTCTGGAATGTGTGAGGATTGGCAGAGCTGCCTGGTGGATCCCGTAAAATGCACTGGGACAGAGAGTAGACAGAGCAGCAGCGTGAGGGTGGGAACACCACTGACCACTAAAGGGTAACAGCTGGGATGTGGAGAAAAGTCAGAGCAAGTGAAGCAGGTGAACAAATCAGGAAACAATCCACAAGTTGGATTAATCAGTGTGCTTGGGGCAAAGCTCTTTCTGAAAGGAATCTGCAAATCAGGTCCCAGAGCATGTCTAGTGGGAGGAGGTGCTGAGGCATTCATAAAAGAAGTGGACAGGAGGGCTGGAGTCATCTGTGGAGGCGAACCACCGTAGAGGGGCACTGGTGAATGACCAGCGCGGTCAGACAGAGGGGGATCCTGGGGGCGAGGCCACGTAGTTTGAAGCTGGCAAGGTGGGGAAGAGGAGGTGGCTGAGAAAAGTCCTGTAGTTTGTGCCGCTTTTTTGTTCGCTGGCTGCCTGCTCCTTGTGCTGCCAAGGCGTGCTTTTATTCTGATAATTGTGTGCACTTCTTCCCTCCTGAAAAGCTGCTTTCAGTGTCAGGCGGCATCATGGTTTATTACAGTGTCATTTTCAAGTTACACCAACAACACAACAGCAAAAGATGTGTATGTCACGTCTCATTTACTCAGTTGCACGGTCGTTCAGGAGCATCTTCTGCATCTGCTGATCCTCTTCAAGCAGCAGATCGGGCTGCAGTCCTGGAAATGCACTGCATTATTTCTTAGAATTGCGGCTACTGGAGTGGTGGAGGTGGGGGCAAGTCCTGAAGGATCCATCAGTGAAAGCCTCCACAAATCATAAGATCTACTGCGCCATATAATTAGCGATTAAAATGAGTAAAAACAAAGCAGCAATTTCCTTATTGATCCCTCAGCAAATAGTTCTGTCTATTTTCTTCTGCATTGTTTCTTCGTATTAAATAGCCTTGAATAAGAAATGTCAGTCAAATGAATTTAGATTCGTGGAGCTTCAGACAGAAATCAAAGCAGGATTGAATGAGGAAAGATAATTAGAGAGAGGAATTCCACCTCCACAGACTTCTTCCCTTGCTCAAGGAGTGCTGATTTTATCTAAATTGCCAAAGCCGTGAGCAAATGAGAGGTGATGGGAATTATAGACTGCAGACGCTGAGACAAAGCAAGGGAGGCTTTAATTAGTGCATTTTAAGGTAGAAATGATTTTCCTGGGAATAAATTATTTGACTCAAGACATATGGAGCTTCTTAGAGGTGAAGTGAAAAGCTTTTTACCTGCCAGAACCAGGGCTCCCAGGGTTGTGCCTGTCATGCAGACATGCGTGAGGCATCGCTGAGTTTCGAAGCACACGGGGATGGTGCCTCCTTTCGTTTGCATCCCTTGTTTGTTTGTCTGGGACATGGAGCAACTCCGCTGCTGCAGGTTCCCACTGATGCAAAGCAGAGTTTGTTCCAATACCCACCCGTACTCATGATGCATCTACCATTGCTGAGGAACTGGGAGTTAGGTATTGAACCCACAGGCACTGAAAGGAAGTTATTTTCCTTTCAAGTTTCCCTTGGTGTCCTTTCTGAGCTCTGTTGCCATTCCTCCATCGCACTTGCAGACACACAAGGATATTGGGAACCTCACACACTGACCTTCCTGTGTTTCAGCAGATTTTCACAGCTTCTCTTAGAGTGAGACAGTGACAGCTCTACCATTTGGAGGTAGATGGATTCCTGTCTGAATTGATGGAGCTTAAACAAAACCATTTAGCTGGGCGCTTTAATCCCAAACTCCCTGACTTCAGCAGTTATTCAGGCCCTTAATTATTCACAGGTTCAGTGTAAGGCACTTTCTCACAAACCTTGTTGAAACAGGCAGAAATGGGGTCAGGGCCAGATCTGATGGCTGCGTTACTGGAGTGCTTACAGACCCCTGCTGCAGGCACTGCGCAAACACAGAATTGAATGTTTTGCCCCTCCAAGAACAACACCATTCTCCTCTGCTCTGAGAACTGGGAATGACACCCCGTGGAGGGGCTGTGGGTGGACCGGCCAGCCCCGCAGTGCCTCTCTGACAGCCCAGCGTTTGCTGCCAGTGGTGGTCTACAGGAAACACGAGCATGACCTGGAAGATCACCCTGTCCTTCTGGATCCATCCCCTCCTAGGAAGAACCACCTCTTTTGGTGTTCCAAAAACCCTATGTAACCGAAGGGTAGAGCAGAGGTACGCAGTGGCAGAGGAGCATGTGGGCCACGCCATCACACCTGGTGACTTCAGCTGGGTCTTCTTACAGAAGGGAGCTCAAGTCTGGCAACAGACAAGGAAAAAAAAAAAAAAATCTGCGCTCTCTGGGAGAAATACCACACTCACTGGTTTTTCTGATGTTCTGGTTGCGAATTTCAGATGTTGCTGTTTTGTCCTCTAGGTTCATTTGTATTGCCCATGACGAATCAATGCAGTCAAGAGATATTAAACGCTGATGTGTTTGTCTTATGGCAAGATAGAAATGTTGCAAACTTGTGAGCTACAGGAGGCAATGGGCTAATTTTAGATTTGTTCCTAGCCCTCGCCATGCGAATGGTGTCGCTGCGAGCCCAGCAATGAAGTTCACTGTGTTGTAGCAGACTGCGCAGTTCCCGAGTGTGTCAACCCGGTCTATGAACCAGAGCAGTGTTGTCCGGTCTGCAAAAATGGTAAGAAAGTACTGTATTGGCTTTAACAGGCTACAAAGGAAACGTTTCTGTGCAATGTTGCTGCTGATGCATCGCCAGGAGGGTTGCTGGCTCTGGGGCTGTGACTCCTTGTCTGTGGGTTTCAGACACATGCTGGCAGCTCTGCAGATGGAGGCTGCCCTTCCTGCCCTGTGTCTTCTCACGAAGTTGGTGGGATTGCTGACTTAAGCAAGGCCTTATAGGATTGAGTCCTGATCTTGGTGATGGTCATTTCATGTCTTTGGTTTTTTCCTCATAATTAGTCTCCTAAGAGTTCAAGTATATAAGGAAAGAGTGGAGTCTTTGTCCCTAAATTTAACGCCAGTGATTATTAGCCAAGGCCCGGGGAAACTCATTGGAATCAATGGCAAAATTCTCCCTGGGGCTGCTAAGACACTGGCAAAGCCCGTAACACTAAGTTGCGTGCTGGAGTCTGTGTGTGGCACTGGCCCTCACTGTCCTGCTGAAAGAGTTTCATGAGTTGGGTGCAGTAATGTTTGCAAGAAGGGCTTTGGGGTGCCTGAAAGTACCTCTTTGGAAAATAAATGTTTCCAAGAAGGTCTCCCTGGTCTTGTGCCACTGCCCCTACACACATGTATCCCTACAAAAGCAACTTTCTCCAAATGCAGATTTGAAGACAGATCTGGAGGTGAGCTGGCTTCACATAAAGCTGTTCGTGGCTCTCTTCACATTAAGGAGTGGCTGCTCCGACTCATCTTCTCGTGTTTGAATTTGCTAGCCATATGTATTTCCTCTTACATGCATCACCGCCGCTGGATGAGGGAGTAATGGTTGCTTTTGGATCAAAAATGAAAATGTTTATAGAGAAATAACATTTTCAGCACATTTTCTGCTCTTTAGGACAAAGAAAAAAAGTATTGGAAATCCAAAATCATTGTACTAAAGGAATTGGAAAAATTCTGAGCAGTCTGGAAACCTATGCCAATTATATTGAAGTCCAGTGGTGTATGTTAAACCATGATTTTGACTCCAAAATATTTTACAAGGTTTTTATTTAGCATTCTGTGTTTCTGTTGAAAAGCAGAAAAATGTCCTTGGGAAATGTCATTAGTTTGTTGTCACTGAGCTTCAGACAAGGTGGTTTAGCCAGCTCTGTTCACCATTGGGCACCTGCAGCGGGGTGTGAGGTTTCCCATCCCATACAGCACTAGAAGATGGCTGTCAGGAGTCACCCTTGCACTGGGGTTGCACTGGCCTTCGCTGTGTCTGTCACCGTAGCCCAGATCCATTTACACCCGACTGAGCAGTGCTGGTGCGTGTCTGACCCCTGTGTTCCCATTGCAGGCAGGGTACCATGCCGGTTCGCATCTCACAGATCCAAACTGTGAGCGTTGATCAGGCTTCTCACGCTCAGAGGCAGCTTCATGGAGGTCCAGGAGCTGCTGAGTTCCCCACCAACCCCTCCCCACCATGATCATTTGCCCCAGTAAATGAAGGGCTTCAGGGCACAGCACAGTGGTTGAGACCCCCAGCAAGATGCCAGGAGGGTCACTGCTGGGGCTTCACCCATGGGTTTGCCGTGTTTCTCTACCCCCCTCTCTCCTTACCTGTTGGAGACACAAAGTTCTCTGAAACCTGGTTTAGGCAGGGAAATATTTCTTAACATCCTCCTAAGAGCAGTCTGCGCACCTTGCGGGTCTCTGGGGCTGGGCAGATCAGGGCTTGCAGCAGATGAAAGAGATGCAGCGGGGTGGTCATCCCTTGGAGTGTGTCTGCATGGGTGCTGTGGACTTTATGCTTCACAAACAGAATAAAATAATTCACAAAGGTGTGGAAATAAGCAGGCGCCAAGACAGTCTCTGCTGTCCCAGGGAATCTGAGGAACAGATGTTGTTATTCTGCTTGGCGCCCATGCTTTGCCTCCCTCTAACGTTTTGGTAACTTCATGCGAAGGAATAACAGACATTGCTGTGTGTCTTCCCTTTGGAAACCCTCTGACACTTCCTAATGAATGAGGATCGCAACACTGTAAGCTGTCGGCTCATCTTGAGACCACGATTTTATCTCCCGGCTCTCCACTGCAGCCAGTCAATTAAAGTGCAGTTTCATAAATGCATGAAGATAACACAAGCTGACAGTCCCACTTAAATTACCAAAATCTTTCGTCTTCTCCAATTTCTTTTTTTTTTCTTTCCATCCAGCAGTTTTGCTTCCTACCAAAGCAGTGAAGACATTGCAGTGCCACGTCTCGGTGTGATGGAAGGATTGTAGCTCAGTGTCATTCCCTGTGGTCATCCTTTTAGCTTGGCAAAGAGAGGAGCTCAAGGGCTACAGCTGTTGGGGAAAAAAAGAAGTTAATCCCCAGAACAACATGTAGTACAAATCCTTATTTCTGAAGCTGATCCTTAAAATTTTGGTGAGGAAGATCCTTGTTTGGGGCTAAAACACAGCCCTGCATCATTTGCCAGCAACGTGGTTTGCCTGCTTGCTTAGCTGTTGCCGCCATTAAGTGGAGAATAATTTCCTCTCGATACATCCAGATAGATTCTCATGCCTTTCTTAATCATGTCTTGCCAAGGGCAAAAGTGCTGCAAAGCAGCGAGGTTAATGCAAAAATCTGTTGATTCGAACACAGCCAACCTGAAGATTCATAAAAAGCCGATATCAATTCTCCTCCCTCTACCGTTGTTTCAGGGCAGCAGCTTCAGTGGTTTATTCCTTGCTGTCAAAAGAAACACAGGATTGTTACCTGGTGCCTTGCTAAGCACAGCACAGCTCGTGCAAAGCTGGCCCTGCCTGGCGAGGGATCTGGAGGAGAGTTCACCGGGAGGTAGGCATCGGGGGCGAGGCAGGGAGAGGCCGTTCTCCCCTCCGTGTCCTGTCACCCCGTTTGTCAGAGCGGATTGCGAGGGCGATGGCTCCAGGTGCTGCGCAGCATTTCTGCCACGGAGATGAAAGGTCACTGGGTTTCACACTTCCTGGTAGTGACAGGCCGCAGAGTTGTGGCCCCGAGACATTGTCTCTAGGCATGGTGACTTCTCTAGACAAAAGTGTGTCAGCTGCTGTTAACTCTCTCCTCTGCAGGATCTAAACCTTGCCTACCAGTGCCAAAAATGAGCTCCTGGCTGCCGCAGGCTGTGCCAGCCCTCTGCCCACCAGTGGTGCCCACCCTCCTGTGCCTGGGGCTCTAGGCATGGCCAGGTGTCATTCTTACCACCCCTGACCGGAACCTCTTCGTTTCCAGACCTCTGCTCCTTCCTCCCCTTCTGTGGGTCGAGTCTCATTGTTGATGGGACGTGGTTTTGAAGTCCTTTACGCATCACTGTGGAGTTGCTCTTTGCTCTTCAGCCCTTGGGACATGGTCTAGCAGTGTCTGGTGAGTTTGCAGGGACAGGAGCAATCTCAGTGTCCCATCACCCATCTCTTCCCCCACTGCACTTTACGAAGCCGTGTGCCACTCGTGCATCCATCCCCCTTTCACTGCTCTGCAGAATTAAAAACAGACGTGGGTTCAAACGAGGCTCACAGTGCTCAGGGAAAGGCTGGAGGGGAGCAGAGGCAGGCAGAGGGCAGCGGGATTCTCGGGAGCCGATCCTACCCTTATTTCATAAGGCCCTCCTTTAGAATTGTATCCGAAAATAATCTCGACATTAGCAAGAATTCATCATCATGGGGGATTTTATGGCACATGTGTCAGGGAAATTAATTTAAAAATTCCAATAAAAGCCACAATAGAATTGTTAACTTCTTTCCCCTCTCTGAAGTGTGAAATTCTTTTCAGAGCATTTCAAAGGCGCCTTCGCCCATTTACACATACATTAACGCAATTGCTAAAATATTAGGCTTTGCCTTGGCACTTAGATTTTTCTTGAGGGATGAACAGAATAAGCATTATAAATTTCTGTTTGGGGGTTTGTTGTTTTCCTCTTAATTTAATTTTCATTGCCACCAGCCCTCAACCAAAGAATTTGTTACACAACAAGACAGAGACAAGCTAACGTGTCCGCAGTGAAATACTTCCTGGCAAGTTTGCTTACTCAGTGTAGTGCGGGCTTCGGGAGGCATTGCCGATGAAATGCTGGGCAGCAGGAAGGCATGTTGTAGATAATCTGTCACTGAGTCTTTAATTAAAGGTTTAAATTATCACAGTTGATGCAGATTTCAAAGGGTCTGGTCCTGCCCTCCGCACACCACTGAAGGATAGCTTTGACCTTCAGCAGATCTTACCTTGGCGCAATCGCATGTATTCAGGCGAAGCTGATACGGGTATTTATTATAATGTGCTATAAATGTTAATAATTCCATACGAGCATCTTCATATTTAAGGGCATGAGCACAAAACCGAGTACACAATAATTAATTTCTATGCATATAAAGCCACAGTTTACCTAAGCTTCTCTCTTAATTTACTGAGAACGTAAACTTGCTGCTCATTATTTCTCCTTTGGAGTTAATCTGAAATAAGCATTCTGCACCCCAGCCTGTTCCCTCTGTAACAGTGTGTTTGCCCAGAAAATCCCCGAGGATTTTCGCAGCCCACTGGGGCCGAGGGCAGCCGTTCCTTTACCAAACATGCATTACATTTGTCCCTAAGTGATTTTGCATGCTGCTTTGTAGAACAACGCCCAGGGGCCGGCCTTCGAGGCTGCCTTTTCCCAGCAAGTGGTTTGTAGAAATGTTGTTTTGTTTTTGTTTTTTTTTTTCCTAAGCAGGAGGTTTTTTGAAGTCCCCAAGGGCCACAGAGGTGTCCCAGCTGGCTCCGTGCCTTCATACTGGGGGAGACGGTCCTGGGACATGGGCAGGCAGCACCTGGGTAGGCTGGGTGGGCAGACCTCACAGCAAACTCTTGATGCGTAAAAACTGCCCATTTAGTCACCAGCCAGGGCTTTTCCTTCTGAATCAGCAGACAGCCCGCAGCGCCCAGGTGCAGTGCTGCAGCAGCAAGGCAGTGCGTTAATTTTGCGAAGATTTGGGGGACAAAAGGCTCCATATAAACGTAAATTACTTATTGTACTTTAGGCGAAGGTAATAGATTAACAGTCCAAGTTGTTAACTAACGCTGACAGAAAGAACTTCCCCACGTGGTCCTTATTGTTCCAAATGATCGGATATCTTGAAACGTGCCAAGGTTTTATTATCATACAACCTGTTGCCTGGATATTAAGTTACCTGTGCTTTATTGCATAAATAGAGCTTGGTATTTGTCTGCACGATGTGGATCACTGACTCTCCAGGTCATTGTTTTGGAAAGCGTCTGCTTCTAACATGGTCATTGACTAAAAAATCAGTGAGATGAGGAAAAATGTTATTAAGTATGAGGAAAAAATGAAGGTTGTGGGGAGAGGATGTTTTGTCTGCCATTTGATTGTATGCAACTGTTGCAGAATAAAGACAACACAGGAAATGTGGCAAGACGACATGAGAAGACTTCTTGGTCATTTGCTTTATGGAAAACAGTGGTTTGGAGCCATGGGGAAATTCCTTTAGGAAAAAAAAAAAAAAACTAAATAAAATTCCTCTTCTAATTTATTTCAGGAAGTCCTGAAATGGCCAGATTTTAAGGTTGCAGTTAAAACCCCTTCAGTCAAAATCTATGCAATGTGCTGATTGCTTGTGCAGATGCAAGCTGAGCGTGGCCGGCCAAGAAGACGATGTATCCCCCACGCTGGACCGTGCTGGACTCCGCAGCCCTCTCCATAGGTCCTGGAGAACGGAACTGGTAGCGTGGCGTGGCCGCATCATGCTTTGCTCTTGGTGGATGAAGTGTTCGTGGCAGCCAGCCGGATTTTTGGGTACTCAGTCAACTGCCACCACCAGCAGCCCATCCCAATGGCACGCGAGGGGCCGTGGGGGGACCTGCCGCTCTTCAGGCAGCATTGGCCCAGCATGTGGGGACTGGGGGATGCTTCGCAGCAGATTCCTTATGTGCAGATGCAGAGGCTCTGTCCCCAGTCAGGAGTCTTCCAGTTTGGACAGCAGCTTGTGTCAGGAGTCTTCTTCCATTTTTGCAGAACTTGTAGGAGCTGCCTTAATGCTGGGATGGCAGAGCCGGTCCAGGCTGCATGCCTGGCTATGAAAATCGATGCTTTTGAAGCTTGAGCACAGAAGAAAATTCCTTCGACAACAAAGCATGCTTTTTTGATTGTTTGTCAGCTAATGTTCTTTGTATTTACCAGCAGGAACATAAACTGTGGTGCCCTGTTAGCTCAATTAAAGGAGCGATTTGATTACCAACTGAGGAAGAAAGGGATTGATTTGAAAGCTAGTAAAAGATCAAGCCTGAAAACAAGGCAGTATATTTGGGCCAGGCCACCATTGACCTGACAAAATACTTCAGTGCTTACTTTACCATTCCTTTAAAAAGACGTTAGTTCACTGAAATTGGTTTTCAGAGGTGCTTGTTCACCTCCATTACTTCAGGCCAAGTGCTTAAAGGCAGGCAGATGCTAATTTTTGTTATGGGAGTTGGATGCATAGGTATCCGTAAAGCCCTCCGTTGTGTTTGGAAATCTCGTGCTGTTAGATTTTCCAGATGCTTCAATATGCTGCTGAGCCAAAACTGTCACCTGCTCCCTGTGGACACAGCTGTTGGAAGCCATCTAGAACTGGTAAAGAGCTTTGGAAAGGGATAAAGAGGATGAACCTTCCAAAGTCGGGTTGGGTTGAATGTGCCACGTCCTAAAGCTGTGAAGATGTGAACTGACTGGCAGTCAATGTGATTAGCTCTATCACACAGCTCGGTGCCCTCTCAGAGGAGCTGCTGGACCGCGGGGCACGAGAGTGACCTGGACGCTGCTGGGAAGAGCCCAACGGAAGGTATGGGGCCGGCAACCTGAAATGTTCATCTGTGTTGCTTACAGGTCAGCAAAGTGCTTCCCAAAGGTTCATGGCCTCTTCCTCTGCCCAGGAAGCAAGAAGAGGGTAATTCACGTATTAAAGGAGGGAGATGATTCTGCCAGACAGCGTAAGGCCAGGCAGGAGCTGAAAGCTGCCACAATTATGTGTTAATATCCTGAATTTGTACCCGAGGTCCTAACTGTGTCCTCATGTCTCCAGCCCAGTAGAGCCTGAAACGAATGTCTGCTGGCACCTGAAGAGAAGGGCTGGGCAGGATCGTGAGAAGCCACTTGCTGGATGGGACCTGCTCCAAGGCTCTCATGAAACAGACAGCTCACAGAGGTGTGGGGAATGTGTTATGTATGGTCTGCGTTGTTGTTTACACTGAGAGGGTTATGAAGAAGCATCTGCTTACCAGGGGTCCTTTCGTCTTGGGAAAAACATTGCTGAAATTCGTGTGCACAAGTCTGTGGCAGAACTGGTTCAAGATCCACTATCGTCATGGTTGTATTTCATAGAGGAAGGGGTGGGTTTGGGGTTTTTTTTGGAGAAAAAGCTCCTAGAGTGAGGTTGGGAACGCAGGTTCCTTTTGCAGAGCACAAGCGGCCTGGGCAGTACTGAAATTCAAGCAGGCATAGCTGTTGCTGTTCCCCACCTAATCAGATTCTTGGTGTAACACAGAAGACTAAAAGTGACGCTTTTATCCAATTACATTGCTGTAAACCACTTTGCTGCACGAGAAGCCTAGAGCCAAATCCTGGGCCCGTGGCGCTTGGTGTAACCCTGGCAGGGCTGGCTGGCTCAGATTTACTCCGCTGAGGATCTGCCCCGCAGTAGCTGATTTCTTTGGGTGACTCACAGGCAAATTGCAGGAGGCTGGGGCGCTTTGCATGGTCAGGCTTTCTAAAAGGATTAGAGATGGGTTTGCTTTTGCTTCTCTAGAAGGTTGGGATTATTAAGCATATCTGTATGAGAAGAGTGGCAGACACTGTCTTCATCTATTTCTAATTTAATGAATGTTTAATGCTTCTTTTATTGGAGCCAACATATATGTAGAGTAGAGGACTTTAACAAGGGGTTGACTTATGTCAAATAATTGATGTTTGAGCTGCTCCTTTACATGAAATGCAGACTTTACAGAGCAAAGAGACTGTAATGAAAATATGAATTAAAGATTAGAGCTAAGCAAGTCTGAGAAAACTTAGAATTAAAAAGGCACGTAGAAGTTTTCTTCTGCTGCTT
This sequence comes from Alectura lathami, assembly GCA_013399715.1. Taxonomy (NCBI): domain Eukaryota; kingdom Metazoa; phylum Chordata; class Aves; order Galliformes; family Megapodiidae; genus Alectura; species Alectura lathami. Next base: position 142,356 of record VXAV01010408.1, read on the forward strand.
CCTCTCCTTCCCTCTGACTCCTCAGCTGTCTCCATCCTCTCTGCTCCCTTGGTAGGGTCCTGCATCTCAGCCACAGCCTTCTGGCTCTTCCACATCTACGTGCGTCTGCACAGGAAATCAGTGCAGTGATCTTATCCTGGGTGTTTCCTGTGTATTTGCACATCATCCTGTGTATTTGCACATCATCCTGCTACCCTTGCAACCTCAGCAGCCAGTTCGGCTGGAGAGATCAGGAAATATTTGTGAGGTGCATTTTTCTTCATCTCTATCCCCGATTTGCTGACAGAGTGCATCTCCTGGACAGAATGAAGATAAGTGCGCAGGTTTTGTGGAAGGGTTTGCCAGAGGGACCCACAATTTGTTACACCACATCCTAGCGAGGGTGAAAGAGCGTTATTTATACATGGGGGAGGCACTGCTGTGTCTTGCTCTGCTTGTGGCAGTGGTCAAGCTGTGCTGCCTGGAGAAGCCCAGACCATGCCATCAGCTGTTGCTGCTCCCTGTTGTCCAGAGATGCCCTTCTGCCCATGAACATCAGCACCCATTTCCTTCCACCTCCTTGTCCCCCTGCTCCCCTCTTCTCATGCTTTTGATTTGCACAGGGTTGTTCGCCCTCTTGGTGCTCATCTGAGAGCTTGGTGCCAGGAAATTGCTCCTGCAGCACAGGCTTAAAGAGCTTAGCTGGTTAGGGGGTAATTTCTTGTTTTATTTTCTGTTGGTGTTTAGAAAACCCTTCTGCAACGTTGATCTGAATTTATACCTAAGACTGAAGAGCTTAGGCTTGGCCATCAGCAAATAAAAGACCAGTGGAAAAGAGGAGAGGATGTTGCCTTCTGTGCTTTGGTTGGTTTTGTTGGTGTCGTTTGGTTCCTTGGCATCTCTGGCCCTGTTAATAGAGCAAGATAAGGGAGGGTTGGGCAGGGAGTTCCCCCACAGGACCCCAACCATCAGCACTGCATATGGGGGCTCCCCAGGTTTCTCCTTTCCAGATGAACTCCAGGATGTACATATCCCGCTCGTAGAAGTTTCTGAAATCGGAACTGCCACAAGGAACTCAGAAGGTAGCTTGAAGATACAGTCCAGTCTACAGCTGATGTAACCAGATGGATCTCATCTTACATAAAATCAGACGTGTCTTCATCCCAGTTGAAAATATTTTGTGGCAGCAGCTTTGTTCTGGTGGAGAAGCTCACAGCTCTTTGAGTAAATGGAGCAGGAGCTGAATGCACCAAAAATAGAAGCCCTGCTGCCCCGTGCCGGGATGCATTGTGAGAGATCAGTGTGAGGGTGCGCGCAGAGTTCTCCAAGATGCTTCCAAGCTCTGGCTTTCTTTCCTGTGTCAGGCTGAGAGTATTTGAAGAAGATGGGGATGTGCTGGCCAGAAAATGCTGACTCACGGCAACGTCCCTGGGAAAAAGGCCAATTACAGCAAACTTGCAGTTCTGATGTTTAAAAAGGTCGGGAGGAAACTTGGAATGATCAGGTACCCTGCTGTAATGCTTTCAGAATGAACTGACTCTAACCTGGGGAGGGGAGAGGGTGACATAATTTTCCATACGGGTATTTTATTGATCTAGAACATTCAAATAAGGAAGACAAAGATGCAGGGGCTTTCTGACTCACGGGTTATTTTGGAGAACCTGCTCTGATATTTTTTTTTTAAACAAATGGGGAAGGAATAGCAGAGATCTCTAAACTCCAAAACTGTGATGGGAAATGTCCTTCTTGCTGGGCTCTCGCCCTCACCTAGGTAAGTAGTGAGATCGAGCATGGGAGAGAGACACTCCAAGGTGGTGGCCTGTGTTCTGGGTTAGCTCTCTACGACCACCACCTGCCACTCTGCCTGGCTGCGGAGAGCTGAAGGCACCCAGTGCTTCCAAGGGATCCTCTGCACCTTGTAGGATCAGGCCTGCAGGCTTGGTTACTTGCAAGGGGCAACTGCACCTTCAGTTGCATTTTCTCTCCTAATTGCAGTGCCTGGGGAATGTCAGGAGAGGCAGGTGCAGGAGGCCTTGCTGCAGTGGTCCTCCTCAGTCTCATTAGGGTCCCTGTGATTTGTGGTTTCTGCCTTGGGAGCCCAAACACCATAATGCTTCTGTGCCAGCCCTCTCACTGAGTACAGAAAAGGCTGCAAGGCCAGGAGGAGATTGTCACCATGCAGCGTTTGGTCAAGGCCAGCCTTCAGGTGCAAGGCTGATTTCCTGAGGGCTGAGGAACCGCTCCAGAAGAGCTCATCCTGAGATCTCTGACTCTGACCATAGGCATCACTGCCGTCCCAGGGGCTCCTTTGCATGTGGATTACTCACCTGGATGGCTCTGTGGCAGCGTTTCAGCGCATCACCCCTCATCTCCCTGCTGGTGGCGCGGGCACCGGCCCCTTCCCTTCTGCAGAGCTGCCATCAGGTTACAGCTCAGGGCAGGGGCTGCCAGCAGTTAGTGATGGGATGTATCTGGCTGCCAGTTGTGTGCATCAGGCTCTCATGCCATCCTTGTGCTGCAAGGAAATATTTCTTGGTTACTTTTCAAGCTGTGTCAAATAAGAAAAAAAAAATGCATTACAGGAACTGTTGTACAGTAATTATTAAGGACTTGGAAAACTCTGATTAAAAAGGGAAGCCTGTCTGCAGTAGCAATAATTAATCTGCTGTGTTTTGCACCAAAACCACATCTTTTCACAGCTATATTCATGCACACCCCCAGAGAGCAAAATGATCCAGGCTGGCACCATCCTCAACAGAGACAAACTGCAAATCCCCACAGGGATGTGGCAGCCAAAGGAGGGCCTGGAAGCTGAATCTGCAGCAGCAGCAGCAGGGCAGATTTGTCCCCAGAGGTGTCCTCGCTAGCTGCGTTCATCTGCACAGGGAGTTTGTGGCCTTGGGGACTGCCTGGCTGCCCTGCCTGCATGGATTGGCTGGGGGCTGTTGCCAAAAAGCTGTGGCCAAAGCTTCTCTGAGGAGCATAGAGGAGCTGGGCTTGGTTGTCCCAGTGCTCTGTGTGAAGCCCCCTGGAGCAGAATCCCCCATACCAAAAGGGATTTCACTGCCCAAACACTTGCTTGGGTTCCCCAAGAGGGTCAACCAGGGAAGCAAATGAGGTGATTCCCTTTCTTCGCAGATTCAGCCTGACCTGTATCCAGTGACCATGGAGAGCTGAGGAGCTGCGATGCCAGGGGGCTCTGCAGAGCAGCAAGCTGTGTCCATTCTGGGGTAGTCTGGGGCTACGACAGCAGTGTTGCCCTGCCCATGAGCTCTCACTGATCCTGAATTTTTCTCCAAGAAGATGAGAATTCTCCAGCTGGGAAATATCCTCCATCGAGACAACAAAGCATATTCACTGGCTTCACAGATACAGACAGGAGTCAGTAATAGTAATTATTACTATTACTGTAATAATAATTATTACTATTACTAATAGTAATAGTAATAACAGGAGACAATAAACAGACGCTGTTTGCTCCGAAAGCATCCACAGGAGTTTGCCCAGCAGCGCCCTTAGGGTCTGCCTGCCCTCCGCAGCAGTATACAGCCTTACTGCCCACCGGCAGCACAGCAGTAACAGCCCCGGTCCGCAGCCCTGGTGCCCGGGGGCACAGCACTGACCCGCTGTTGTGCCAGCTCAGCCTGGCTGCCTGTGGCAGAAGGCGGCCCCCAGGCAGCTGAGCAGTGCCAGCCCCCCGCAGCGCAGAGCCCGCTGCCCTGCTGTCTTGCAGTCATCAGTGGCTCTTGATTAAGGGAGAAGGAAAGCTGTTGCTTTTCGGCTGCAGGGGCATAGGGAGGAATTGGCTGTGGCATAAATAAGAGGCGGGGGGAGAGGAGGAAGGAAGGGGTGGGCAGTGAGGGCAGGCAGCTACATTGGCTTTATTTAGATGTCAGCATGCCTCCTTTCCCCCTGCTTCTTCCAGCAAGCACAAAAATGTCACAAAGTAAAGGAGATGTGTCTTGAAAGCACTGCTGCGATGCTCACTTCAAAACAAACATTTCAGCAGCTTCATTCAGAGATTAAAACCCTTTCTGAGACAGCAACGTTGTTTACTGCAGCCTTCTGAACGCCGACTTACTTAGAGATCACTGTGAAGGAATAAAATTAAAAAAAAAAAAAAAGGAGAAAGAATGCAAAGCAAACAAATAGAGCAACTTCTGGCACAGGCAAGCTCTTCATCTTCCAGGGTCGGCTGTGGTTTCATCTGGGCAGTGCTTTGCTCCTTTTTAGCCACTTTGGCCATCGCAGCCGTGTGTACAAAGGACCATCTGGAAACCTGCTCCCAACTTCAGCGGGCGTCGCAGCGCTTCCCCTCCAGCTTCCGTTTGCTCACTGGCTGCAGCAGCTCCATGTCCAATTCCTCGAGCAGTTTCTACCCTCCTTTGGTTTAGAAAACCTTCATCTGATCTAGATTTTTTTTTTTTTTTTTTTTTTTT